>JAOBYK010449677.1:0-14293 GCA_025434845.1 Phenganax subtilis | reverse complement strand
TGTAAAACTTGTCAATACAAACTTGTTCACCGTACACACGAGCAAGTGATGTCGTCAAGGAAAATTGTCAAGGAAAATTTGTTCGTCTGTACGGGGCTTTATCCACGTCAACCGTATCATAGCGTACTGTAGCGTATTTCTTTGTTTCGTGGGCACCAGAGCAAAGCTGAGTTTAGAACAAAGAAATACGCTTCGGCACGCTACGATACGGTTGAAGTGGAAAACGGCCTTTAGCTTCTACGTGCATGAATACGTGCGTGACAATAATGCGTAACTGTTAATTAATATTAAATGACGCACCTGAAAAGACGAACTATACACTAATATTCGAAGTGCGCTTGTTTAAACTCGTAACAGACGTACACGTTTTCCTTGACAGTTAAGTTTTTTGACAAGTTCACTTACTCATGTCTACGACCAACAAGTTTTCCTTGACGGTGGTGCACATACGCAAGATACCTTAAGGTTGTTTTCCACCTGCAAATTTGGCCCCGTTTACACGGTACCGGATTGGCATCTTGACATACTTTGGCCACTGTACATGTCAGTGGGCAGGACCTATATTGCGTCAGCACGGTGCGGACACTTTCCGCCCAGTGTTTCCGCCACTAAAAACATATTGGAGCACTCAGTCCAGGTTACTTAAAGGTCAGTGGTTCTAACATGTCCTCAATTATCGAGTTGCACAGATTGTCTTTACGATCTTCTAGAGATAGTAATTTGCTCTCAGTTTTCGATTTCGTGGTTATATAACTAAGAAATTTAAATTACTAATGGTGGAAACATAGGTTTTGGTTTCTCTTTGTCTTTTCGTTCGTTTTACGCTTTATTATTTTGCAAAAGCATGAGTTCTCATAATTTCTGTCGTTAAGCGAAAATCTACGCACTGTCTCAGTGCCTATTTTTTGTAATTTGTTGTCAAGCGGTTCTTACGCTTGGCACCCACCGAATTTGAGGTTTCTTATCAGTTTTTGAAAATATCTTTTCCAACAAATGTCCTTGCTTTTGGCACCTGAGATTATAGGTTATTTTAAAACACTTCAAAGGACTACTTGTAAGAACTGAATATGGCAATATGCTCAGACTGTTCCGAGCAGAAACGATTGCTTTTTTAAAAAAAATGACTGCAAATCGATTTCGAAAGCAGAAATTAAAAAATGAAAGCCTCTGTCATTCGTGGGAAACCAAGAGGCAACAAAATATGGGGTTAACTCATTTAAAGGTAAGAAAATGATTCTTTCACGTACATCTAAAAATTTATTTTACAATGCAAAACTAGTAAAAATATTTAGGAGCGGTTCAAAAGTGCAAGTAAATTCTTTATAAACTACACAAATGTATTTGCTGTATTTATAAATAAAATTCTTCAATATACACGGGCAGTCAAAAAGAACTGCTCAAATTAGTATTTGTCTCGCAAGTGCATGATATTTGGCTTGTAATCTTAGATTTTATAGATTATGGGGAAAATAAATTAAGTTGTGACAACTGTCCCGCAATCGTACCCCATACTTATGTTTTACATAAGCAGGATAGTGAGATTGTGAATTGTGTTCGAACACTATCTTTATTCCTTGACTGAGAAGTTTTAGAGGCAATATGCCATATTCCATACTTCAAAGCACTAAACATTGGCGAGAGCGTATATTCTGTAAATAAACTATAAATGAAACAGACAATTTTTGTTAGGCTTATAACATGTGGTAATAACAAAGTTTGAGCAGTTCTTTTTGACTGCCAGTGTATGTAGCTACGGAAATTATACTCGGTTATTACAAAGAGATTAAAAGCTGGATCAAAGCGGTAAACGCAGAAAAAATAAGTTCCAAAACTAATGAAATATTGCTTTTAATTATAGTCTTTGCCATATCCTGATCAGACTGCATATATTGTAAACGGTATCCTCAAATAATACTAACCTATTCAGAAAGACTACTTTAGTATTTTTTGCGTAAGCGCTTTTCGTCATCGATTCACCACTCTTAAAATAGAAGCAGTCATCCCCCTGAAAATATTCAAAATGGCAGTGTGTGAGAGAAATTGTGAACATTTCCAAAATAATAAGACTGCTTCTTTTCAGGGAATTTGCTGGCTGGCGAATTGATGACGAATAAAACAAAAAGCGACAGAGAAAACTTTCTGTATATTCTGTTGCGTTATCACAGATTAAAGATCGCTAATGTCCGACTCAGGCCTGAAGCCTATGATTTTGCCGTAAGTCCTTTTTTGTTTCCGCCATGTTCCTATTCAGGCTGAAGTAAAGCAACTAAAGAAATAGATTGTTGTTGCACATAATTTTCATCATCATTATAGTCAGGGGCTCTGGAAGCAGCGGGTGTCCGGGTGTCCGGACACCCGCACTAGTCAGACAGTGGGATGTCCTTTATAAGCAGGACACCCCCAAAATAAGCAAGTTTTAGTCGAATCGGTAGTCGGTGCTGTTTGTCAGTAAAGTACGTCTTTTCAGTTGTTTACAATAAGTATTTTGCAAATAAAAAAGTTATACTGAGTTGGACCTTTAAATTTCCTTGTCCCGGAAGAATTCTTGTTTTTACGGTTTGTTCCCTGGTCCTCTCGGCGCAGGAAACTCAAATTATGGCAAATTATAACAAGCGTTCCAAAGAAACGCTGCTTTTTTAAAAGGTTTAAAAAATATATCAAAACAGAAGAGAAAGAAAAAAACTCCAAATTTTCTAGGGGGACATGCCTCCTGATTGGATACCCCCAACTTAAAAAGCTTCCAGAGCACCTGATTATAGTGCATCTCCGAATGTGTAGGAGGAGGTTTCTACATTCAAGCACTCCGTGGATGTTAAACGCGGCCAACGGGCAAACTTTTGTAATTTATGGTTTTTCGATTTCCTACATTGGTCAGCAATGGCTTACGAAAAATATCTACGCAGCAAAAGACCATGGCACTGTTTTACAGAAGAGAATTTTGTGAATCCTATACGACAAATGGCAAAGTATAAGTTGGTCTTCTGTAGCAAGGATTTGTAAACCAGAACATGTGGAAAAACTTTCTGCAGCAGTTACAAGCGTGAGAGGTCTGCCTAGAAAGGTATAGACGAAAAATGTGTCAGAAAATTAATCAGGTGTATATTACGAACGCAAGTAAAAACAACCCTAACATAATGGTTAAATTGTTGGTGAGTAAAGTGAGCTATCACTAGAAATGGCTCGTCGGCGAACATTTTGCGGAGATTGCTAGAGAACAGATACGGGTTGTTTCAGGAACGGAAAAAAGGACTTTTTGAGTTGCGTATGTTCACTTGAAAGGGGATACAAACGTTACCAATTTACGACAGAATCTTTACCTAGTATATTAAAGCTATTTTCCCTGACGGCGTGAACTGAGCATCATATAAAGTTACAAAAATATTTTTGGAAACGCTGGAATACGACGCCTGTGTTCACGTAGCTTTAAAATCGCTTATTTCCAGGCGCAAAACAGCTCTGCTTTAGCAAGATTAAAGAATTTAAACACAAGCGATGCTTGGCCTTTTTAAAAAAGTGGATTAAAATAGATGTTTAGCATTCAAAGTTGAAAGTTTGAGCACTGAAGAGCGAAATTTTCTTTGACACATTCAAATAAGTGGCGTGCGCTTTCTCGAAAAAAACAGCTGACATCCGAGCGGTTTTCGTAAGTACATGAGGTACCTAGAACACCTGAAACTATCCAGAAAACCAACTTTAAGACTTTGAGTTCCTAAAATTGAATCCTTCGCCAAAAAATTGTATATTTCTTCCCTTTTTTCTCAAAGCATGCTTTTTGCTGAATTTTCCAGTCATCGTGACCCGCTTTTGAAACTTAATATTCATTGCTCAGTTCCAACCTTTGACGTTCAAATTGGTTTCATCCGTTCACAGGGCTTTGCAAATAGGGTTATCGTCTCACCGTGTTTGTAAAATGTTGATTCTTTTTATGTAATAAAGTTTACAACCAAACGGAATAGCGTCCTGGGTATCTTATATACGAACTCACATTCCTATACCAAACCAACAAGTCGTAATAATTAGTGCAAAAAGTACTCTGGTCACACCCTTAACGATAAAGCAGTTTCTAAGACTGAAAAGAAAGCAGTGCCACTGCATTGTGATGACAAGAAGTTCGATAGTAGGAATCAACTTATATATACACACCATGCATAGAAAATATATCCAAGTTCATTTATATTTAGTTATTTTGCTGTATTTTGAGGTAGTATTTTAGTTCTCAGCGAAGTTTGAGATGTATATAGTTATATATTATTAATTATTCGTGATAAATTTGCCAACCTGGGTAATCTTATTACAGACGCAATGACTGGGTGCGGGCGAGTTTAGTTAATGAGATGTGCAATAAGCAGCAAGACTTGAAAGACAGACTACGACATTCAAAGATAAGTTTTCATTATTTTTAGTAGTTTTAAAGATAAATATTATAAAAACAAGTGCTTAGACGGCATATATATAGTTGGGCTACGGTGGTGCAAATGAAGCGATGATGGCAAAAGGTTGTATGGAATGAGATCAAACTCAATCCAGCATCGATTTATAGAATCCAGCATCATGAAGCAGCAAGAAACTCCAATATGATAGTTATACAGAAAGAACATTGTTGAATACAAAATGTTGGTAGAACATGTAGCATCCTTTTAAACCGGCAGTGACTGAGCTATTGCTGTCGACTCAACAGGAACTGATTGCTTTGTTTACAATCCTTATTTACTAATTAAAAATGATCTTTTGCAAACTTTAGACTGAATTTAATTACAATTCTCCTCTCTGGACCAATCACGAAACATATGAAATTGAAAACGGATTAAAAGAACTGGGAGGAAAGCAAACAAAACTGGCCTCTTTCTCGAACACGCCCGGTTTCGAAAAATCTGCCTTGGAATGAAAGTGAATCGAGGTGAAACAAAGTGGCTATTGATTAATAAAGAAGGAAGCTCACTGTTAAAAATTTTTGAAAGTGGAGACTACATCCAAACGGCTGTTGGAAAGGAAGCATGAAAATACCTCGTCAATGGATCAACCTTGCAAACACATTGTAATCGAGAGGGATTTAATATCAACAAGAAACACCGCTCCAATATTTACACTTATGTTCGGATTGGATTTATTTCCAACAATGAACAAGATTGTGAGACTCCTGATTCGTATATCGGATACGGTACTTTGTTTGAGGGATGTGATGTGAAGTCTCAAATAACATGCGGAAATGTAGCCGTCTGTAGCGAAAAATCAAGCTACTCTAACAATGCTTTTATTCAAGCATTTGGCTACATATATGTACAGTAGTAATGACCCAATTACACGATTCAATTTTATCCCAGACTACTGAATAGTGGTTGTGAATTGAATTGCAATCACATGAACTTTAGAAAAGTTTGGAAATGATTTCGAGCTGAGTTGTCCATGCAAAAATGACCCAACTGCTTATCATGACAGCATTATCATAAGTATGGTTTCTTGGATTTTGTACAACGATAATTTTTGTGTAATTGGTTGTCAACGTGTGTATAATGTTTTCACAATTCCAGTCCAGACTTCGACAGCCCGGATGAAAATAATCAGGCCAAAGATTCTGTTATGCATACATTCAACATGATGATATCTAATACTTTTAAGTCCATGTTGCACCATCCATTCTGTTTTCTTGCAGTGCCTTAAATATTGCAAGTTACCGTGACCTGTTAAACGATTGTAAGTTGTTATGCAACTTGCATCATAATTTGCTGTTTAATGCCTCCATAGTATTGCCATGCCTTTTTTGTGACGTTCTGCGCATGTTCGGTGAATACTGCATTCAAGATGGCAGACACCCTGAATTGCTCCTATCGCAATATTTTACAAACTAAACAAAGTACGTAAAGGGTCTAATATGTTTTGATTCTTTTTTCAAAACTTATATAATACAAAGCAAACTATTTTAATTACCGTATCCCTTTAAGTGGGGTTAATTTTTGGAAGACCGTTTAGTAGCTTAAACAGTGGATAAGTGAGGATTCAAAAACATTACCAATTTACCACACATCTTCTAAACCCGCCAAGTAAAATCTCATGTAAAAAGAACTATGGATAACTACATTATTATTGTATTCAATGACAAGATTTTTAAATTTTCGTTGTTCAACATAAATATGATTTTTATTTTGAACTTATCTACAGTTTAGGCTAAACGCGCTTCGAACAACCGGCCCCAGGGCAAGCTTGCATGATCTCTTCACTAGCCGCCGAAGTAAATGTTCTCAAAACTATCTTTTGATCGGTGGGTCTTTTCGGCCGGTTTTTCGACGCCTCAGAAGATATGTGAATGTCTTTTGGTAATTTTTCAAACGCCAGACATAAATTATTGGATTTACAGAAAAATTAACGTACGATAGCGTTGCAAGCCATACTTGGTAGAAATCTCTTTTGTTTGGTTGAAAGTTTTCGTTCTCTAAATTTGTTTTCCCAGTAAACAATTTATAAATGAACGCTGGAGCAAGTGTTGCAAGACTAATAAAAGAAACTAAAAACATCGTCGTCAACAATCGCTTTTCAATGGTAAGACGTGAGCGTTGGGTTACTTTTTCAGTTCTCGATGCAAGTTCAGAAGCGCGTTTTAAATATCCTGAGTTATTTCTTAAAACATATGCCGCCTTAGCGTAAAGAATTGCAGCGCCAATCAATATGCATAAACCAACAGCAAATACAAGTTTTAAGTAAGGCATCCAAGTCATTTTAAACAGTAAATGAAACACCATTTTGCCAGTACAAAGCAACCATTGGACAAGAATGATGAAGAATGTCACTTTCCTGGTGATGTAAAATCTATACTTGATTGGATGAACGCAACTCATGTAGCGGTCATATGCCATCGTGATAATACTAGTGCAAGACACATAATACGGTATAAGCATCAGGGGGTATATGACATACCCTTCGACGCATGGACGCCAGTATAGAAGAACACCAGAGTTAATAGATGTCAGACTATCGGATATTGCAAGATTCATGATAAACCAAGAAGAAGGATTTCGAAAACATTTTAATGGATCTATTGCGAGGCCCACAATTAGTAAAATATTTGAAAATATCCCGATGCCAATGATAAAACAACGAGGGATGACGTAGTAAAACGGAAGCGTAGCCCAATGCAAAAGACATATTGATGTCTCATTTGACATTTTTAAACCTTCTACACTATTCATTGAATCCTTGTGAGTCCGCTTCTAATATTCTTTTCATCAAAAACATGTTAAAACAGATGTATGCGTTTAATATGCATAACAATTAGTGATAATGAAACGTCTGTCCTCATAAGCCGTAATTGTGTTTCAGAAGTAAAAATATGATTCCTAACATGCAGCATATACTGACAATTAATTTAAACGATTGCAATTTTAAGGGGGGGGGGAAGAAATATAGAGAAGTAACAAAACAGAAGCTCGAATGATGGCATGTACACAATACAATGCTTATAGCATTCATGTGAAAACCTAAAAGCACAATTCAAACGATCCAGCAACAGAAAGTTTGTTTTTTAAAATTAAAAGGTGATGAATGAAAAGCTGCAATTCAACTATGAGATTTGCATAATTATTGTACAGTGTTCTAACAATGTCACCGACAATCGCGGAGTTCCAGTATTGTTTGTGCACGGTAAAATTTTTATTTGCTGGAAACCAGTTCTTCACCGTTGTTTCGATGATTAGCTATAAAAGTCCCAAGCACAATGGGCGTGATTCTTTCTAAAGTCCTTACTTGGAATTCTCATATTTATCATATTCTTAAAAAAGCCAACTCCCGCCTCTATACGCGTTACGACAACTAAAGGAGGCTAGTGTAAACCAACGGGGTCTCATTCTTATTTACTGTTCATTTATTCGGTCGTGTGTCGAGTATGCATCTCTAGTTTGGTCGGACAAAACCCTATTTCGCTTGCAAATTTTAATAGAGTCATTTCAGAGTGGGCATTACTTGCTGTCATACGAAGATCTTATTTTGAGTTCGGGGTTGGAAACACTTTCGCGTCATCGTAGACATGCTGCATACCAGAAATTTGTTATGAAGATGAAACCTGCTAGTTACTGCTATAATAATCCTTTAGCTGATATTTGAAAACGTAATGTTTACTTGCTGAACATTCTAAGCACATCGTCGCCATCTGAGATATGATACAGTGTCCCCCGTTCAAAAAATACTGACAGATTTGGGCGATTTCTTACAGTTAAATATTTTAATCCTCAAACTATCATGAGACAAGTATTAAGATATAACTTTTAACTGTTTTATGTAAATAATATTTTTTTATAATATCCGTGTAATTCAGGTTTTCCTGCCATTTGGTTTATTAAACTCTTTACAATGGCCAACTATAGATGGAGAATCTGGTTTCAGCAGTGTTGCAAAGTCTCAGACTTTACTTCATTGGCGCCATGTTGGGTGGATTTGAAAACAAGATTTTATTTTTTACAACGCGAATCGCGTCCAAAATGGTTCGTTACCCTCAGGTAAACCTTATACTGAATTATGCCTCTAATGAAATCGTAGATCGACGAAAGCTAAGACACTTCAGATTTTAAATAAGTTTTTGTCTTCCCTTGCATGCATACAAGAGTTGTGAGTTTAAGCTAAACGCGTTTCGAACAATCGGCCCCTGGGTGAGCTCTCTGAAGGAGAGAGCAGGGATGTTCCGATATATTCTGAAGCTTTGCCACGCTTTTGCAACTGAGTCATTGTTCGGATTGTTCAGAGACACGAAAGCCACCTGATAACAATTAATATTGCAGCGCTTATTACATGCAGAATGTTTGTTTGCTCTCCCGAAGAGAAAACAGTTGTATAGTAAGAATTTCAAACGTAATACTCTGCAACGCTTTGAACGCCATACATAAATGAATAGATCGATTAAAATGTTCATGCGAGATATGGTGGCAAGCCATAACTGAGCCACTATTGGACCTTTAACCTTATAGACAAAATTTCAAAAAATTTTGAACTTGGAAAATCTTTTACCACAGCCTGAAAAAGCATCCTGAATTTAGTAAAACTGCCAAGTTTGGATGCGAAATGTTGTAAAATAAGGAAAATATAGCCGTGCAAAGTTGGCAAATTTTGTATATTACGCGCGGGAAATGGATACCCAAGTTCTCGAACGGGGTATTCATTTCCCGCTCGTGATAGGAAAATATACAAAATTTGCCAACTTTGCACGGCTATATTTCCTTATTTTACGACATTTCGCATCCAAACTTGGCAGTTTTACTAAATTCAGGATGCTTTTTTACGCTACGTGCATGGTAAAAGATTTTCCTTTTGTTCAAATTTTTTTTAAATTTTGTCTATAAGGTTAAAGGTCCAATAGTGTTCATTGAGAAGATTTGTTTGCCTGTAAATGATTTGTGATCGAACGCTGGTGCCTCAGTTGCAATGGTACTAAATATTAAGGAAACCACTTTTTTTCGTTTTCTAGGCATGTCGATTGTGCTGTTCTGATAATAAGAAATAACCTCCGTTACAGTTCTTATAGATAAGTTGAATTAGTTTTCAAAACAAACGCTGCGGTAGAATAGAGAATAGCTGAAATAAGTAATATGTTCTATGTAATTGCATTTCTTAAAGGCGGTTCCCGTTTCATCCCAAACACCAGTGCAAAGCAACTACTGGAGAAAGGTAACAAACAACGTCACTTTTGAAATGATATGGACTGGATGACCTCAACTCATGTAACGGTCATACGCCTTTGTTAGAATCGACCTGAAAGACACGTAATACACCTTATGCATTAAAAGAGTCCATTGAGAGAATCCACTAAAAGAGTTTTCGAAATTCTTCTTATAGCTTGATTATGAGTCTTGCAATCTCAGATTATTTTATATGTTCAATGGCTTTTCTGGCGTCCATGCATTTTGCCGATACATGTACCCTTGTTATACCGATAAGAGTTATATATTGCTTGATTCTCAAATGAGTAATATGCTTAATTTGCCAAAGACAGCTGCGAATAGAGCCTAAAGTAAACATACTTTTTCATTGACATTTACCGTGTTATACATGAGAAGCCTTTTTTGAAGATTATAACAGTATATGGATGTAAGAGATTAATTTGAATTACAATTGCTAAATCTTGTTTCTTCTGTTCACTCAAAGTTTTAATTTTAGTCAAACTGTCTCTGGCCTATTAATCCTTTTTAAAACAAAAGATGAGACTATTCTATAAAATGAATGGGAAAATATTTTTTATTATTTTTGCCTCATTGCTCTAGCGAACAATGGATGCAATTAATTGAAATAGGAAAGAAGGACAAAATTAACTGCCTCTAGGGAAACAACGAAAAACATCTGTTTCTTTGATTTACGAGTAGAGCTACTTAATTGCCCCAATGTGTTTCGTCGAATCGATTATTCTTCCAGGCGCAAGAAACTAACATGATTGGTTTTGGGTGAAATTGTGATCACATTATCGGTGCAAGAACAATATGAGATATATTGGAGGAGCTAATATACCTAAAAATATCTTCTACACTGAAAAAGTGAAAGATCTGGCTTACGTTAACAATGCTTACCTTCAAAGAGCTATCTACGTCGTTCTATTTTCTTCTTGTATTGTTTGTAACTTTGAATACTTTTGGAAGATGTTTTGAAGAAGTATTTTTCCACAGAAAAGATGGCGTGTATTTTGCAAACTTTGTAGTAGTTACCGAAAGAGCAAGCAGCGAACTGGAGTGTTGCATGCATTGTTTACGAGAAACGTTCTGCAAGTCTGTCAACTATAAAATTGCTGGTCATGACCGAGGGTTATGTGATCTTAACGTGGAAGCGTTGAATGAATTTGAACGAAATGAAATAGAAGATTACGAGTTTCGCTACTTCGCCAAAACTTTTGTTCAGGTATAAATAAATCTTCTAAAATTAATAATCGCTTTTTAAATACAAGACATTAACTATAATAAAAGACATGGACGAGAAGACTTGGTGAATTTTAAAGGTCATTTATAATCCTCGTGGTTGGGCTTTGACAGCTAGAGTGTAAAAGGCACTGGCCTACTGCTTGCGTCTTTGCAAAACGATGAAACCTTCCTCTCGGTTTGTAAATTTTATCACGATGCGTTGCACTTTTCGTCTGACCAACTTGGACTTTTAATCGTACAACCGAGTGAGTCTTTTTTCTGCGTACTCTAGCATGACCTTTACTTAAGTAAATCTTTTAAGGCGTTCCGACGTACCAATTAGTTTTCGAAACCTTGGGCTTTTTATACCATACAACTCTGTACTGCCGTTTGAAATCAACTCGTGCAATCCACTCATACAGTCAGCTCAAATAATCACTGTTTTCTTGCAGAAATTTGTGAACAATTCGTATTCATCACCAACGGGTACCATAGAATCACGTACACAAAGTGTACCTCATAGAAGTAAGTACTTTTTGGGTGCAACTCAAGCTAACATTGAAGGTCCATCCATGTTGATGACTCAGACTTCTGAGTTTATGTTGTAAAAACGTGGTAAGTCTAATACCGCATGCATGCAATACTAGAAAAACCAATAGACTATGAGTTAAAGGATTTTCCTTCGCAACTCCTTGAGAATGTGTTGCATGCAATGATGCTGTCAACATCAGTTGATATTAAAGTATACAGTTTTTGTGGAAACACCACGTAAATTTATTTATGCAAAGCTTTCACAAAAACTGTATACTTTAGTATTTAATCACCATGCAAACTTTCAAAGAACTTATCAGTTGATATATTGCTCCATTATTCCGTATCAGTAGAAACTATTAATGTAAACAACTATAGGAATGTTAAAACGTGGAGATACCCAGGCATCAACATGGTTGTTTGATATCAATTTGAAATGGATGGACTTGAGTTCAAAAGATCGGTTTGCTTATTTGACGTTCCTATATGTCCTTTTTGAGTCGGCAACGTTTCATAGCTATATGGGGGGGGGGGGGGGGGATATACCTACTAGCGTCAATCCTCTGCTGTACTAATCAGACATACAGATACTTAATTTAAAATAAAGCGATTAAACGTGGATCAAGTTAACAAGTTTGAACTCTTCCATTATCAGAAAGACAAGGTTAACGGTTTAAACCTCAAACAATTACATTCTGTGTACAATTTAAAAACGCACATGTCAAAATATTTTAACGCTCTAACGTCAAACCACTATTCTACTTATCAAAAATACAGATATTTAATTTAAGGCGTGGATAAAATTAACAACTTTGGACTTTTCCATTATCAACAAGACAAGGTTAACGATTTAATTCTCAAACAATTACGTTCTGTGTACAATGTAAATATGCACATGTCAAAATATTTTAACGCCCTAGCGTCAAACCTGATTTGTACGACCAGAGATACAGACAGTTAATTTAAAATAAAGCAATTAAAGCATTACCATTGTCTTTTTGTTGATGCAAAAGTTTAAAATTGTTAACTAATCCACGCCTTAATTATCTGTACCTCTGATTAGTACAACAGAAGTTTGACGCTAGAAAGTTAAAATATTTGACATGTGCGTTTTTAAAGGGGAACTTCACTCCAAAAGCAAGTTGGGCTTAAATAAAAGATATGACCTTGAACGGATTGTCTGTGAAGTATTTCAGTCTGAATGTAATTAATAAAGAAGAAATGCCGACTTCGTCCAAGTTTGAGAATTTCGTTAATGTCTTTGTCTGGCGGAGGCATAAGCGATCGTGCGCTAAATCTGTGACGTCAATGAATGCGTGCTTGGCAGTAAGTGAGGTTTTATTTTTATAAAGACAAACCACGTATTGCATCGTGAATGTGGATAATTTAAGTTCATCTAGGGGCGAACTTTTAAATTGAAATGACTCCACTTCTTCAAATAAGAGAGTAAATAAAATGGATACAAATATTTTGCAGAACGGTGAAGTTTTGGGCTGTTCATTTGAGCCCAGACGAATTCCGATTTCCGAGTCTGACCCTGAACACTGCGCGATTTATAAAATTTGTTGACAATGTCTGCGATAACTTATATTTGTGCATTAGTCTTTGGAGTACCATTGGTGCACAAAGAACGAATAATGTGACATTTGACTAAAACAAATTTATTTAACATAATTTTATAGAGCCCAGAACATGTATGTAATTTTCAATGTACCGCGCAAACTGCAATCTCGCTTCGAAGCACGCAATGACGTCACAGATTTATTGCACTGACGGCTTACCCGTCTGCTAGACAAAAGACAATATGGCGGCGAAATTAGTGAAAGTCTCAAACTTTGACAAAAGCATTTCTACTTCATTATTTATATTCAGACCGAAATACTTCACAAACAATCTATTCAAGGTCTTATCTTTTGTTTAAGCTCTTCTTGCTTTTGGAGTGGAGTTCCTCTTTAAATTGTCCACAGAACGTGATTTCTTAAGCATTAAAGTGTTAACCGTGTCTTTCTTATAATGCAAGAATTTAAATTTGTTAAATTTATCTATGCTGTAATGGCTTTATTTTAAATTATATATCTGCATCTCTGATTAGTTCATTTTTTGTTTCTCTTTGTCTTTTCGTTCGTTTTATTGCAAAAGCGTGATTTCTCATAATTTCTGTCTTAAATCGCAAATCCTTACGCACTGTATCATTGCCTATTTTTATTTTTTATTTTGGTTAACGTTTTATTCTTACATCGTTATGACGTCATCTGCATATCTTTTTCTGAACAGACAACGGCAAAACGTAAATTATGTAATCTATATTTGTTAAATAGGTCGTTGCAAGTCCAAATTCTTTATTTGCTTAATCTTGAAAGTTAACAAGTTCACTAACAAGCAAGTGATACATAGTTTGATCATTAGCTGTGAAATGTAAAAAGTTAGAATTATTTAAAAGTTTCTTTAATCCCTTTTTCTAAAAGAGCAATGAAAACTCCAAAAACCGCCACAGTTCAACCAAATAAGAGATAGTTTAATTACTTTTCATTTTTTTATATGTCTAATCTTTTGATCTCCTTGAAAAGGAATGCCTACAACAGTGAAACCAAAAGTTTCAACAGCTCTGCAAACAAGTAAGTTATAACTCTGCAAGTCATTTTAAGAATTAATTCATATTTTGTCTACTCACGCGTAAATCCTACGGCGGTTATGCATGACAGGAGCATTTTTAAATTGACATTTATACGTGTGTGTCTCTCTGCACGTTACTAAATTACTGCCTCCATGTAGTTTTTGTAGACAATTTCGTTTAATACTTGTTACCGGAGAAAGTTTTACACAACAAAAAAAAAGGACTATCTAATACACCCCTTTTATAGTGTACAGCTAATTATGTATTCTAATTGTTCGTTATGCTT
>JAOBYK010449566.1:0-14298 GCA_025434845.1 Phenganax subtilis | reverse complement strand
TGATATACAACGGCAAGAATTATAGACGTTACGTTTCTTGGGAGGCTTGGTGGTCTCATAGAAATCCATAATGACTCGACACTTTCCTCGTTACAAGAGTCCAAACGGTTGTACGGGATTCTATTATTTAAATAAATGCACACTCCGCCCCCTGTGGTTTTAATTCGATCTTTGCGGAATAAGGTATATCCTGGCATGGAGAGAAGAGCATCGGGTACATTTGGGGACAACCATGTCTCGGATATAAAAAGCGCCGTGACGTTATTTAGTTCAGCAGTTTGTTGAATTTCGTCAAGTTTATTTATGATTGATCTGATGTTGGCATAGAGGACTATCGGTAGATCATATATTTTGCAGGGTCGTTCACTAATTATACAGTCGTTGTTATTTTGTGGACCAGTCGCAGGTAGTTTTTCCAAAATAGGGAGCGTTTCTCCCACGGTACTGCCCGAAAATTCAACTCAGGACCATGACTATAGGGAGGATTCAGTGGAGGTATTTCACTAGCTTTGTTTACTTTATTGTACTTCCCCCCCCCCCCCCGCTGGCTACTCTTTACTTTCTTTATTTTCTGGTACTTCCGCATTGCTTTGCCAGATATCAAGGCTGGATTATCATTAGTTTTATGCAAGGCCACAAGCTTTGAGTGACGCGATCTATATTCGTTCATTTGGTCAGCGAAAGAAAGTGTTAAGGCGCGCTGATTTCTTACAAGCTTTTTTCTTTTCTGTGTCAGATTATCAGGACTACACATTACATTCTCTTCTGACTTTCGTGAGGATAGAATTTTATCATATTTTTCCTTGTGTTCAGATATTTGGTTTTTGGAACTAGAGGTCTTATCAGACCTTTGCTTATCTGCAGTGGTTTCTGCATCAGGACTTTCCTTTTCTGCAATAGGTGTTGGTGAAATTGCAATTGGTCTGCTTAATCGCTGTCTTTGTTTGGCCGGTTGATCAATTTGTGTTAAATTCGCATAGTGAGTATTAATGTTTTCAGAAGTGCTAACGACGCTGTCATCAAAATTTGATGAATGATCGAGACCAGTGATGCGTTCCTCGTTAGACAGTCTACTATTAGTGAATTCATGCGTTAAAACCTCAAGTGTATCGCAGAGTAATGCGTTTTCATCCTTTAGGCGTGATATTGTTTCGGCAGCAATAACTTCTGCGGCTGGGTTGCTTTGGGAATTCTCGCAACTATCGTTGCTTTGTACTGTCTACTTTGCTTTCTAGCAAATTCATTCTATTCACAAGTTCGTCAATTTTTTCTGTTTTGCCCATCAACAGACAGATTTAAGTCTCAAGTTTCCTTGTTTTGACCTTCTCATTGGCGAGCTCTTCTTGTAACTGTAGGATTTCCCCATTAAAAGGGCCTATTTTGTGTACATTAGCCAAGCTTTGCAGGGAATCGACCCTGCTCTGTAAGAATTCAATGTCAAACGCAATGTTTTTAGACATTTGGCACTTGCTGCACGAGCAGTCACACCTTTCTAAATTCTGTCTTACAGGTAGTTGAAAGTTTTTGTTGCCCACTTGAATACCCACAGATTTTTAAGTGAACAGGATTAGGTACCTCCGTGACGTTGGCTACTTGCCAAGTGCTGTATCACTCAGTAGTTTCAATGAAGTGCCGTCAAAATATATCGTGACTTGATTTAATCGAATGCTTGTAATATATGATATCGACTTGTACACTGCGGGCAGTTTCGAAGATCTCTCAATATTTTCGTCTGAAACTTTGATACACTGGAAATTAGTAACGTCTCGCTCCTTCCTAGCTTTGTAAATATGGTACTTCATCTGCAGCATGTTCGCGCATGCGCGTATGCGTTGTTGGCTAAAGAATCGGGTGTTCCGGGTCGAAATTTATTGCATCTCGATATGTATACCACGAAAGCGAATGTGATAAATTTACAATAATGACAATGATACTTTGCAATTTTTGTGGTTTTCGCAAAAGGCCTAAACAATATTTGAACAAGGCCTCTCAAAGTGCCTAAATAATCCTGAAAACACTGACAAAGTACTAAATCACTTGGAACATGAATCTTATATGCACCCCCCGGAAAGTCTACACTATGAATGACTCGTTTGAATTTTCGCCACTCATCACAATACTGCAAAGTTTCGAAGAGACTTGGCACTAAAAACTGAACAAACTGAACAGTATGGTGCTGCTACGTTTACTGAGTCTTTCATAGTAATGGATTATAAAATTGTGTAGCTAGCAGTCCAAACTATAGGAGATTCTTGCAACTTCTTGCTGTCCGAATATATTTATTACTGCATTATGTAGTTATCCCATAAAAACAAGTAACACAGAACGACAAGCATCTAGATTGATGAGAACAGTCTGCATATAGTATTATTGGCTGCCAGTAATACATGGCTAAGCATCTATTAACAACTTAAGTTAGTAACGACTAACGATTGCCAAGTTTTAGTTCGGAACTAACACCATACAGACATGTGTCTTGTTGTCAACTTTTAAGGCAATCGTCACTACATGGCTAAGCATCTATTAACAACATAAGTCTGCAATAACAAGTTTGGATATTACAGGAGGCTTTAGTACAGTCTCTTTACTGCACAGTCGCAGCCTGTTCATTCCAATACCTTTTCGAAGTGTACAACGTACTAAGATACAACGCAATGACGCGTTCGCAATCTTTATAATAGGTGCAGTATTACATATGTGCTGCAGTAGAGTGGATGGGTGGTTAGGTGTGCAGAGTGCTGTATATGGTCGATGTAGTGGTGTGTAAGTATACGACAAACATAAACTCACTCGCAGCTATTTGTATGAGTAATACTCATTGCCTGGAATCTAAAAGATTGCGGCGGGTAAAATGTTGTAAAGATCTCAGAAACTTTGCACTTTCCTTGGGGTCCCTAGTTTTTCAATATAACTAAAAATTAACCTAATATAAGACCCTAAATGAAATCGACTCTCATCAAAAATTTCTCCCCAAAACATCACAGTATAAATTGAACAAAGACAGTCCTTACAATGCTTTCGAGGTTTTGAGTATTTCCAACAGCGATCGTTGATTGTATCATGAACTTGTGCATGGATTTTTCCTTCACATCAACATCAGGGGGCTGTAGCTTTACTATGAATACAAGCATAATTTATACAACAGTGAACAATGAATTTGAGAACAGGCAAGTTTCCCATCATTGCCCCAAATAAGAATTTGGCTAACGTTATGACATTATAAGAAGATACCTACCAACTATAGAAACTGTACTTTGAGCTGGCATTGTTCCACAGTTTGGTCGCACACAACACTTTTTTGGTGCTGTAGCTTTCATTCTGAAACATACTGTTTTGTCTGAAGGATTGTGAAGACTTATAGTGGATGAAACCACTTCAGTAAATGGTCCTAGAAATAAATCATCAAATAAGCAGGGAAATTTTACTGCAGAACCAGCACGAAAAATACAACTGGCAGGATAATATAAAACTTTGAAATATTAAGTAAGGTGCGTTGTCGTGCATTGTCAGGTAATCAATGTTTAAATGTGCTGCTGAGATACGCGGCTCGTTTTTTCAGGTTTGCTAAAAGAACTAGATACTCAATTTGTTACATGCCTTCCTGGCTATTGGGAAGAAATTGAAGGTTTATGTTATAGATAAACTTCAAGTTCAACGCTTACTAAAAAATTTTAACTCGCATTATTGATACACTTTATCTTTGAGATTTTGTGACTCAGAAGAGCTCGGAAACCCATTGACGGAATGTGCACCCCAATGCGGGGCTAAATACTTTGACCGCCTTACTCGTCAATGTGAGACTGGTGATCACCTTTATTATACATATCGCTTTGTCTAACTCAGAAGATCTTACTTCATCCGAGGAAAATCTAGCCAGTTAAAGAGTTAGCTAACCTATCTGACACTTTCTCTTGTTTACTCATCCACTGGAAACAGGGCCCTAACTATTTACAAGAGTTGGGGCTGGAGGTGTGCATATTTATATCTGCCTGACGAATTCATTTTAAAAGCGATTGTTTCTACAGAATGTACACATGAATATATGAGTGTGCACTCCCTTAATTATCGGCTCTAGTTTTGTCCCTTTCTGGGAATGTGACCTACAAGCGAATTAAGGGTACCATGGGCACTTGGCTCTTTTCCTGCTTGAGCTCCCTCCTTCAAGATATCTCGAATATTATTTTAGAAAATACTTCGACGGCCGCCCCTGGATTCGCAAGTCTGCGGACCCCTGGCTGTAGCGCAGTCCCCCCCCCGCCTAACTGGTTTCTGAAGCGCCCACAATTTTCCCTACAAACAAATTTTACTGTCTAGCGCCAGATGACTTCTTCCGTAAGGCGGGAAACCTTTGCCAGTTAATGGTTTAACGGTTAAATACTTTGTTTCTTCTATCGCCAGACAATTTTACTCGTCAGTAGAGACATTTAGATTTTCATATTTTGGCTAAAACGCCAAACCACAAACGACAAGAGACCACGTGACTACGCCCCAGCGGTTGCGTTTGCCGTTCAATCTTGAGGTTTTCAACGCCAGGGAAAACTTTTCGCGTAAGTCATTTCCCTCAAGCTTTTTATACATATTTATTGAAATTATCTCCCGTAATTATAGTCTACTTTTGTTGGTTTACCCTAAGTCTATAAATATAAATAATTATTGAAGTCGATAAAATATTTTAAGCGTGCTTATTTGTCGAAATTGGAGGGGTCGCTGGAATTCGTGTATTCATATAAATGGCAGCCAAATATATATTCACAAAATTTATATTTATAGTGTCGTATTGGATTTTAACATGAAGGTATCCTGTTGTTATTTGAAAATGCTATTTCAGCAGAGTTTTACCGACGCTTCGAAGTTGTCAATAAAGTCAACAAATGCCAACTAAATTCAACTTTTTACCCACGCCATTATTTCTGAAACATCATTCAAAACACGTCTAAAAAGATTATGTTTTTGTTCAAGTTATGTCATTTGTAAAGATAAAACGGGAAAAATAACTAGCTGCATTTCAGTATCTTTAAATCTAACCTTGGAACGCCTGTTATTAGTTGTGCAAAATGAATTGAAAAATGGAGTGAAAATCAAAAGGTCTACATTAAAAACTAAATGCAAACGATGTGTCAAACGGCAAAGCGCTAACCGCAAACCGCTACCTGCAGTTCGCAGTTTGCGGTTTGACGTTCAAGCAGAAATCTAAAGGTCTCTATGCTCTCCATATGTACTGTATAGATATCTTTACTCGGTGTCCGTTGCTTGTTGTAGATAAATAAATATTCTAGCTAATTCCCAGTCCATGTACGCATACTGTTATTTATCTTTCTTGCATGTTATAAATTATACTCTATACATATAACTTGATAAAAGGATATTTGATGATTTAGTCAGGTTCAACCATGCAGACCAACCTATGTTTTTCTTTATACATCCGAGGAACTATAGATGAGCGAGACTCCATGGAAAAAGATGGGTGGGATTCTGAGAAACGAGTCCGCGAGATTGTGAAGAATTAGATGAGCGTGGTTTCGAGGAGTTAGATAGGTGTGAGGTTGTGGCAGGTTTAGTCCATTTTGGTTTTGATGTTGAGACGAGATCTTCATCCGGTGTTGTATCGTCTTCGATCAATACGTCATGGAGTTTAGACATAATATTTGCATATACGGTCGTTCTTAGAGCCCTGAAAACCTTTCCTTTTTTCATGTTTCTAGAAATAGATTTGAATCGCATTAATATAGTAAAATTTTAGTAAAATTATTCGTTTTATGTTGTGTTCAGTTTTTTTTTCATGTTTTGCTGTTTGCTTATGAAATATTCGCGCTTTTGTAAAAGTGTTTGAGTCAACAGTCAGGCATTTTTAGCCATTTTGGCGTGAGAGTTGCCTGCATTGTCATATTATAGGACTGTTAAGACTACTCGAACGTCACGCGACAGAAACTATCGCGTATGAGACAAACACTACCGCCAGTTATCCATGAGGAATTTAGGAATATATTTACATATAAATGGCTGATTTAAGGTGAGCACACTGATTTCTCGGCCGCCTATGCCCTGGCAAGCAATCGCCTGGACAGTTGATACAGTGAATAAGTGGGATCACAAGAGACCGTTCAGGCATTGTCACTTATTGGGATAACAAAAACTATTGTCTAATAACTTAGTAGGGTATTATTTTGTAAACCACTAAATGGCGAGAATCTCGCCCTTGACATGCAAAATCGTCTGGCGGTGCCGTAAAATCTATTGTTGGGCAAACTGTTTTGAAACAGTTTTCAAAAAACGTTTTGCTAAACATTTCGTTACACAAGATAAATTTCCCCACAACAAAATACGATTTTCAAAACCAGGAACTGACGGTACCGAACAAGGGGCTTCATATACCTGTATACACCTCTTCAGTCAACTTTGAATTCCAGTATTTTTCGTTTACCGTCATAAAGAATTGTCATGATGTTATCTGGTATCTCATAATTGCTGATAGCTCGGGCGAGCTTATGAGGTTTCTCAGAGAGTTTAGGTTTTCTGGTGATTGCTTCAAGATTTTCTTGTCACATCACACAGCAGCCTCCGAATCATTCCTCATCCGTGTGCCCAATCTCCAGCTTGGAGGCCTGGTCCACAGTAAAGGCTAGAATCATCATGAAGATTATTGCAATGGTCGTGATGATGGATTGGAACATCAAAATTATTTTGATGTTTTGTATACGGATTAATTTGTCAACCAAGCCCATATAAAATAAAAAAACTCATTTGTATACATTTATACAATTGGATCGATCGCTCAGTTGCAGAATTTCCCTCATATCGGCGCGGTGTTGAATGAATTTGACAAAGATTCTCTTATTTTAAATCCGAATTTGGTCTACTTTGACAAAAATGTCTTTGTTCTTCGAATCTCAGACAAATGATCATTGCCTCATTTAATGCGAGACGCGCACGAGGTCTGTAACTTTAGGCTGCCGCCACCTTGACTTAAATTTGTAAGACTGAAATAGTTTGGCTTTGTTATTTGTCAAGCGATTCAGTGCTTCAGCTGATACAGCTGTGATGAAAAAGTGTAAAAAGTTTTGATTCCGTTTTTTACTGAATATGCAGGACTAATGCAGTTTAGCAGACACCTTACGACGCTGACCAACCAAAAAACATAATATTAGACTGCGAACGCTGAGCCCGCAAATCAACCTTGCCCTAACCTGGTATTCGCTCAACTGCATTCTCGCCGATAGTTGTCAGTGCTGGTCCAGGAAAACTTACACCTGCATACCAAATGAGTTGATGAGGAACACGTGAATCTGTCAAATTCGATATATATAGCTACTGCAGAGCAAGCTAGGGCCGGTTGTATAAAACTTTTAAAAACATTTTAGCTACTATTTTGTAGTTAAAAGTTGGTAAATCTTAAATAGGCGATTCTGATTGGTTGACATTCGTATTTAACTATAGTTAACTTTAATCACATTTTTATGCAACCGGCCCCAGGACTACATAGACTGCCCGATGTTACCTACAATAATAATGTTTCTGTTGAAAAGAATATAATATTAAAGCATACTATCCAGAATCGTAATTTGTTGCGCTCGGTTTCACGTTCTCTCAAAGTCATATTGTGTATTAGCGTATCCTTATAATTAATCGAATACTGTGCCTCTTTTCAGGCGTCTTTAAGGAACCGACATCAAGAAGGATGGCTTCAGTGACTAAGCAAGTAATTACAATTAAAGTTTAGTACAATTTGATATTTTCAAAGTTTGCATTGATAGTTGATTCGCAGAGAACGCACCTTCCCTTTGTGCATGCATTGTTTAATGATGATTCAGCATAAACCTGACTTCTGCAGCTTTCCTATTCTGCCATTCCCTGTTTCTGACACCAGAGGACTGTACTAGCTGTTTAGATTTTACTTATGTCGGTAATTCTCATTTACATCATCGGGGCCATGTGAATGGTTGCACACCAGCTGCAAGATGTACCAGACAAGTGGACCCTTTCAAATTCAAGTTATAGCTATTTGCAATCCACACAGTGCAGTCTATTTTAATTGCATTTTATACTGCTATATTTACTGTAAGAATTTCTCTCAACTTCCAGGAGTGAAAAAGCTTGTGTTTACAAAAAAGATATTATTATGTATGCTCGTAGTTGTCATTATATTATGCATCCATGACGCAGCTAAGGCATTGAATCTATGATAATACGACAATTTCTAAAAGTCCCTTTCTTTGTACACGTTAAGTTTGTTGGCATCCAGTTACTGACGTAGCACATGATTTAGGGACCGGTGATTATTAATATGAGGGGTGGGACCGAAGAGAAATTCTCATTTTGTGAAAAAGTTTATGCACCCAACCTTTGACAGTTCAAAATATTTCCTCGCCCACCAAACTAATGTCTATTTTTTCTTTCACCCACCCTATCTAAAGTGACAGTTGGAAGTCGATACAAAATGACAAATGAGTGTAAATATCCCCACTATTTTTTTATACCCTCCCCCAGTGCTATTCAAATTTTCTTTACCTAACCTAAGCAACCCATGCAGCATTTTTCTTTGACCCAACCATTCTCTCTTCGGTCCAGTCGACCCCCATTAATATTAATGACCAATCCCTTACCAAAAACATTTTCCAAACAACAGTGAGAAAAGAATTACATGAAAAACATAGACCAAAGAAAATAGAACAATATTTTGTTCCAAATTAAACGCAATTAAATGTAAGCTATTCACGTTCGTATACTCTATATACATACGCTCGATATTTTCCTTTCTGGGTCGAAAACTTGAAATAATTACAAAATATTTTTAGATGTTAACACGTTCGTTCATAATCAGTTGGTTTAAGATTAACAAAGTTGAAACCGTGAAGCGCACGAAACGGCAATATTTTCTCGCTGCACGGTTTCCGACCAATCGCAAGGAAGGAAACATAGTATTGACGTGCTGTCAATATTATGTTTACAGCCTTGCAATTGGTCGGAAACCACAATATAAACAAATGACGGGATTGGTCGAAACAAAACCAACCTTGTTTGTCAAAGTGGTTTCATTCTGCCTTTTGAGCGTTGAGAACACTTTTGCAGTGTTATTGCTAACGATTCCACTGAAGTGTGCTAGGTATTAGGTGCAGTCGTTACATGGCGTGTGACTATAGAAGAAAAGCACTGTCTTGAAGGCAATTCGTTGCGAAAGCTTTGTAAAGGCATGCATGAGTCAACCTGCATCATACAGAATATAGCTACTCTGCAAAGGTCATGTTTGAATTTCCCATGCGTTTCCAACGGCCATTTTCAACGTAATTACCCGTCATCTAAAATGTCAAGATCACATGATGGAAAATAATCTATAAGATAACAGTGAAAATAATTGGTTCGTCATATTGTCATTGGACGACGACCAAAATAGAAGTCGGTGTTGAAGGAAAATACAAAGCTGACTAAAACAGACTACAACACTGGCGCTGCTGTAAATATTCTACATGCAAAGTTCTGAATTACTTGCAGTTTCGTTATATTTGCACTTGTTGTATTTGACTAAAACCGATGAAGCATAGAGCAATTTACTCATAACTGAATAAGTGATTGCTGTTGTGAGGGTTTTCTTGTCAACATTGTTTCTCACACTGTTTATCTTACATAGTTTACCTAAACCAGATGACATTAGTCTGAAAATATGATGGTCATAGCTTAAATGGTTGTCCAAGATTATCTCTGCATCTTTCACAATATTTGTAGGTTTAAGAAGATTTTCCATAAAGGAAACAGAAATGTTGGTCTTTATTTCCTTTAACGACTATCCAGTTTACATGATCATAAAAGTTGGTTTTCACAACACCATGTTGCTACTGCAGGTCTTTTTCCAATTTCCTGATGGCTGTGTCAGTTTCTGCTAAATCGAACCACAACAACGTCTTTGTGTCATCGGCATACGACTTTAGTTTACAACTTTGAGATGCATCAAGCAGATCGTTTAGATATAGATACAAAATAATAACGGCGATAAAATGCTACCCTGGCCGGAGCACGCCATGTGTGACTGGCAATGGATCTGATAAACTAGATTTAATTAACTGAGTACATGATGATCGGATCAAAACCTAGGTTAGATGCAATTTCTGAAACCCCAAAATAATATATGGCAATCATCAGTTGAAGAGAATTAAGCAAAAAAAGACTCTTGGCCTCAAAATTGAAGACCAACTTAAATGGAACGAACATAATAAGAAACAATGCAAAGCAATATCAGAAGGTATAGCTCTTTTACGTAATGCCAAAGATTTTGTTTCACAAGAAATATTACAATGTATACTATAATTATTGCTCAACTGTTTGGCATGATAATCGCAGCTCCCACATCAAGAATTTATTCAAATTACAAAAGAGAGCTGCACGTGTACTAACTAGTTCAGACTGCAGTATTAGATCCGTCCAAATTTTTGAAACAATG
Source organism: Phenganax subtilis (assembly GCA_025434845.1). Classification (NCBI taxonomy): domain Eukaryota; kingdom Metazoa; phylum Cnidaria; class Anthozoa; order Malacalcyonacea; family Clavulariidae; genus Phenganax; species Phenganax subtilis. The sequence goes on along the minus strand of JAOBYK010449566.1, from coordinate 3,869 downwards.
CTTGATAAACGAGAATTAATAATGATGTTGGGTTGGTGCCAAATTACTTAACAATGCTGTTTCGCAAAAGTAACAAGACGAATTATCACCTGCGTACTAATAATTTAAAAATATGTCTCCTTAAGCCAAAAACAGATTTCTTAAAAAAGAGTTTCGCTTATTGTGGAGCAACTTGGAATAAGCTACCTTCTGATATAACACGAGAGGTAGCTGAGTTTCAACCAGTGTCGCCATTCGCTAGCCGCCATTTTAGACATTATTTTAATTGATTGTAAATTGCAGCATCTTGCGTCCGGAAGAGGGCCATGTTTGTAATTTGTTCCGGCTTCGTGGCGGATTGCTGTACATTCTATTATATATTGTCGTAATATTTTTATATAATATATTTTGTGATACACTGCCCTTTGAAAATCCCTAATTGTGAAAGGCTACCGTGTTTAAATATTCTTATATAATAATTAATAATAATAATAGTGATTGATAGAGATTGGTCAAGTAGCTCCTGAACCAGTTGACTGTTTCTTCGGAGGCTCCAACATTTTACAGTTTGTGAAATAATCTTTGATGGTCGATGCTATTAAAGGCTTTCGACAAATCCGATCATTTACGCGGTTCCATAATTGGCTAACGACACTATAATGATGCCATATGCATGTTTCAGATAACAACGAATGATAAGGTATATTGGCTCAAATGTTTGGGGCACTCCTCGGAAACTGTATTAGATGTGCAATATCTTACTAAAACATCTTGTTGTTCAACGTGGCCTCTCTAGGCAAAGGCTGCATAATTCGTAAACAAGATTTATTTGACATAGTCAATATCACGCAGAACGCCAAGGGTCCCCAGTTCTTCCTTCGACGAGTAAAACTGCAACAAGTTTTTTTCTTTGCGACGGGCGATAAAGTGGTACTCAAACAAGAATATCTTTAAAAGATAAAAAAGCGTCGAAAGGTCATTTTAAAATGTAAAGGAATATGTCATACTCTCGTAATGATTTTTTGAGCATTAGTTTTGAACCACAAGAAAATTTTCATGTAATGAGCACTTAAAAATAAATTACACCTAACGATTACTTACATTTACTCTTTTGGTTGGTAAATCAGATAAGCATATGTGTAAATCAATTTTGGTAGCATTAATTAAAATCTGCAGTGTGTTTGGAAAACGCATCATGAAAAAAAAATCATGATGGAATGAAGATGCCTCATTGATATCAAAGTTAATTACAGTCGACATGGATGCAGAAAAAGTATTTCAATTATTTACAAAATTAAAATTTTGTAGACTAATTTCTGAGACGAATTACCACGCCCATGCAGGATATGCTGTTCCTGCGGTACAATGGAAGTTAGATCACTAGCAGACGTTGTTTTCTTGTCAGATTAGCTTAATGTAAACTTCTTTTGAATTGTATCACATTTATACAAAAAAATGATATTGCTTAGCTTTCGAATGAACATATTAGGAAACTCAGTTAGCTCTTCTTTTTGGCGCGCCCATTATTGTCACCTGATCGTGACGAATATATGAGGAAGCATTTTCGATTCACTATGCTAATAGTGCAACGCCACACAAAGGAGTACTGGTTATTGTAGCATGCAAAAACGACAGCAAACACCAAGAGAGATTTACTTGCGGTTAATATTGTAACACTTCAATAGTGATTAAGTGACGATGGCTAGTCATATCTTCTTGATACTATGTGGAGTAGTTTTTAGCTATTTTTCTCCAGTATTTTGTCAAAATTGCTGCACCGGTGAGCCAAGCTAGTAAATTGTATTGATGTACACTAATTACACGACTTTAAGAATTATAATGTGTTGGGTAACTGTAACTCTTCATTAACTAATTTTTTCTGTCTTATTTCTTTATGACGCTGGCTAAAACGTGCTCATTTTAGTATAGAAGACATGTAGATTGAAAGTCTATTGATACTCTTAGGTAGTGTAGTTTACAAGGACCTTTTTTGTTATGATTAGAAGTGTCTACCCTGTCAATGGGCACACTCGTTTGTACCATATCATTGTGCATAAATTTACCGCCGTATTTTCAGTTTTAGATGGAATCAATAGCTGTAATAATCAGTTTGGCAAAGTTTCTTGTGAGAGCAAAAATATCTATAGTGATTATTGCGTCAGCAAATGTCCAACTGGTTTTTATGCAGAAGAAGGCGTATGTGCAGACTGCAAGGCTGAATGCGCGGCTTGCAATGAACAACGGTGCTTGGGCTGCAAAAAATCAAGCTATCTGACGAAAAATGGTTCTTGTGTGGACAACTGTAGTTCACCTGCTTTGATTAAAACCTCCGGTAGTCGAAGAACTCGTCTCGTAGAAGGACAAAGCAACTTGGAAGGCCTGGCACAAGTATATTACAATGGATCTTGGGGTACAATTTGTTCTCACGGCTGGGATCTCAATGCTGCAAGTGTTATCTGCAAGGAGCTGAAATTGGGCTATGCCGTCGAGGCTAAAATCGTTGGTCAAGCAAGATTCCTAAGTAACGATGAATACAAAGATACTAAGATCTGGTTGAGTGGAATCAATTGTACGGGAAGCGAAAAATCGATTGTAGAATGCAATCATGATGGTAGGTTAATGATATTTACTATACCTCTGTCGTCCTTAATAAAAACTTACATATGAGCATTGTATGAAAAAGAATTATTCAGACCAAGGTCCATGTCACCTAAATTCTTCATGAGAATTAGTTGATATTTATACCATGCATCGTCTGTTTCATTAAGTGTCTTATTTACTGAATTGTTTAAACACGAGTAGGAGAACCATTAGCATACTAGGCTAGGGGCTGGGGGAGGGGGAAGCACCCTCCCCCATAATATAAAAATAAATATTAATTATAGTCGGTCAATTTGTCTTAAAGAGTTGGGCAATCTCTCTGTTTATCTGACATCAATTTGGTCTTTCCAAAGAACAAATATTATTAATGGAAAAACCAAATCGCAAAATTTTTGAAAGTATGCAAACACTGCTAGCGTATATATTTCCATAAAGGTGATAGAAACAATTACAATAAACCTGCTTTTCCGTTTGCACTAATGGCTATGAAGTTATCCATAACTGATTGATATGAGCGCCAACTGCTCAAATAACTAGCACAACACATGTCGATAGAAAGAAAATCGTTCATACTTTTTTCCAACAAAGTTATTGTGCCTTGTATTTCTTTTGAAACTGTACAATATAGTACAAGAATAATCTTGTAGAGAAGACCAAATTGGGTTTGCAGTAAAAGCTATATATCACATTAAAATATTCTTTAGACTTAAACTTGTTGCAGTGATATTCTAGATATTTTGTCTGCCTCACCTACTTCGTGCACAAAATCTCACCCCCCAAAACGTAGAAAATAGCATTTTGGAAACTCTAGTTTTCAAAATTTTCGGGAGGACTATGCCTTTGAATATACCCTAGGAATTCTTGTGCTTTTGGCACTCGTCGGGCGCACTGCCATCCCCCCCCCAAAAAATTTCCATGCCCGTACTTCTATGAGGAAAACCTCCAATTTCTTCAAACATCAAGAGGAATTGAAAACGTAAGGCGAAGCTGGGTATTTTCAACAAACGTCGAGGTGTTTAACAAGTGGGGGAAGTTCTTCTTACGAGTGTTTGAACTTGCATCTTCAACGAAGGCACATTTTGCGGAAAGATCAGGATGAAAGTTGGCTTAAACAATTCAATTACGTATCTAATATTAAATCTTCCGTTTGGTTGCTGATTTCTTTGTTTTCAGTTCGTGAATTATTAATGAGTTTACACGAGAAGCTACATTCAACTAGGGATCCAAGGACAGTGCAAAGTTTCAAAAGGCAGACGCTGCTGAACATGCATAATGAAAAGCCTTGCAAG
>JAOBYK010449455.1:0-14299 GCA_025434845.1 Phenganax subtilis | reverse complement strand
TGAATAATCTTTAGAAAAGTCCAAAAGTGACCTTTAAAATAGTGAAAAGTCCAAAAGTGACCTTTAAAATAGTGAAAAGTTGATGATTTTTATTGGGGGAGTGTTAAAAATTTGTAATAGAAACTTATACTAATTTTTTGTCCTAAGTGTCCGTTTTTTTGATGTCCCAGAATTGGGTGTAGAGGGTGGTTAAAATTAGCGAAGAAAAAACTCTCGTAATAGTAATTTATACTTTAGCGCCATTTTGAAATTTGAAAATGTCTTCCAAAATTGACCATTTTTTAGGTTTTTGTCCGAGAATCGCAAAAATTAATATAAATTTGTATTAGAGAATTTTTAACTGGGGTACCTCTTTTGTCCCAGTATCCCCCTTTTCTCTCTACTCCTCTTCACAAATGTTCCTCTCGACAGAACACTGCAAGTAAATGAAAGACGAATCGACGACAAAGGAGAGCTGACAACAAACCTAAAGAAATCCACTCTACAAAAGCTAATCCAGGGTACTTGTAAGAAAACCATCTTTTCCTGCAACGATACTTACTATGCGCAGATAGACGGTGTTAGTATGGGTGGCTTTCTAGGCCCAGTTCTGGCAAATATAATTCTGTCTGAATTTGAGCGTCTAATAGTTAAGCCGTTGATAGATAATGGAACTATTAAGTTTTATTGTCGTTATGTTGACGATACTCTGCTTTTAATGAAACACAATGACATCCACTTTCTACTTGAAAAATTTCACACCTTTGACCGAAACATTCGCTTCACGTATGACAAGTTTGAAAATGAACCTCCACACTTTCTAGATCTAAACCTTTCGGATAACAAGTTTTCAGTTTACCGTAAACAAACGTTTACAGGTCAATACACACGCTTTGACAGCTTTGTTCCTTGGAAATACCGTACAGCTTGGATAAACTCTCTTTTAAACCGTGTTTACAGAATTTGCTCTCAATCTACCCTTAAACAAGAACTGCATTACATTAAACTACTTGCATCTTCATTCTTGGAATGGTTTTCCTAAACGAATTGTAACATCAACTATGAAGCGCTTTGAAAAACACTTCACTAACGCAAATACAAACAACAATAACAACAACAATGATCCTGCTGTGACAATAATGGAGCAAACAATACAGGAATTACTCTCTGGTTAGACATGCCAAACATTGGCGTTAAAGGTGAACAACTTTTACGTGGCTTAAGAAAGAAACTCTTTCACTGTTTTAACAGGTCTGACATACAACTTAAAACGAAACTCACAACAACGAAACTAAATATGTATACAAACACAAAAGGCAAAATCCATAAAAGAAATAAGAGTAACATAGTTTACGAATTCACTTGTTCAAAATGTGGAAGTAGCTATATTGGTAAAACTGAAAGAACTCTTATGCAAAGAGCTAGAGAGCATGCATATAAAGATAAAGAAAGTGCCACATATAAGCATCTACGTCAATGTAATGATAATGTATCAAATATCTCCAGTCATGTTTTAACCGAGCTTGTAATCAACAATACGAACATAATTGACTCTTCAAAGAACTGGAACTTGCTTCTCTATAAAGAAGCCTTATACGTAAAGAGACGGAAACCAGCATTGAATAATGATCTAAAGGCTAGCAAGGAATTACAACTATTTTGTTAATTCCTTTGATCTGCCATCGCAATTGATCGCTTGTAATTGTTTGTATAAGCAATTTATACATACGCTATTTACCGTTATCCTGTAAAATTTAAATTAATTACTGCTGAAGATGAATCAAACAGATTCGAAATATACAGTTTTTCATTAAAATCATGAAATCTTTATTCAGAATAAGTTTTATTTTGTTTATACTCAAATTATCAGCTGGTAATGGTTTTTGTAATCATATTATTGCTATTTTGAGAACTGGAGAGTTTTTAGAATCGGATGAGATCAAATTACTAAGTGACGTGAAGGTTATCGATGATTTCATCACAGACATTGTTGGTTGATATCATCCAACCTTGTAATGATATGGAAACCTTAGGGAAATGTCAAACTTGGAAAACTTGACATTTTTTAGCATGCGAAGAATGTCAAATTTTCCTTTGGTTATCTCACCTAAGTAGTCTTTGAAGATTGTGTTCATATCTTTTTTACTTGGGTTGTAAAATGAAACGAGTCAACTAATGTTTTCACGATAAGGTTTAGCAATCAATGTAAGTTGCTGAGTAATCACAATCGTGCTTAGACCATAATGCCTCGCTGAAAGTGCTAATTTTACGAGTTTGGATGTTCTATTTTTTACAAACTTGCGTGATGCGCAATCGTCTAGTATAATTATTGAGTTTGTACCTTTTGAGAATTCAACAATTTGTTTCAAAAATGGTTCAACATCTTGTGCACCGCTTAAAATGATGAAATTATTGTCTTTATCATACTGCCAATTTTGACATGTTTTGTTCCATTCATAAGTTGGGCAAATCAATAAAATATAGTCAAAATATCCCATGTAGTCTTGCTGGAGTAGTTTAAGTAAATAGTGAGTCTTACCACAACATGTTGATCCAACAATTATCATATTAAATGATTATTTACATTGCTAATTTCAGGTGGTTTGAACCGTTTGACTTATTAGATATTTCTGATAAAATTCCTACGTTTCCGGTGTCACTTTGTCGGTTTTTGATTCTGGTGTTTCTGGCTCACACTGTGGTTGTTCTTTATTTAATGTGTTCATTTTTTTATCCATTACATGTTTACCCACAATGATACCTCCTGAAAGAATTCCAAAAAGTGGAATATACAGAGTGCAAGTACTAATTTTACATCTTGCCTAAATGGTTTGCTGTCTATGAGTTCTTTTCCAAGTTCTGTGCTGTCATTAATTAGTTCAAGATATTGCATGAATTCTGAAAATTTTCCAACGACCGTGTCTGTTAACATTTCGTTTGTTTCAGCCATTTGTTTGCATTTGTAATCTTGATGAATTTGTTCTAGTGTTTTATCCGATGCTTTGTTGATGTAAGACGTGGTGTATTTAATTTCTTTTGCGGCTGATAGTTTCAAAAGTTTTTCAAGTAAACTTATTTTTTCAGGTTCTATTTATTATATGTGAAAAAAACTTTTGATTTTTGGTACGCGTATTTGTAAATTTTTTATATTTAGTGATAGTATTAGCTAGTTGTTTTTCCCATAGTTGTTTTCTCTTAAGTTTTGTATTTGGATGTGTGAATCTATACGAATTTGGATTTTTTACAGCATACGTCTTCATCGCATTAAAGCTAAAACTATCATCAACCTTACAATTGTAAGTAAGATTATTTTTTGGAAGACCAAACTTATACTTACTCAAGTCCACAGTGTGTTTCAAAAAAAACGGAACACTGTAGGCATTAAAAATTAGTCAGATACATAAATTATATGTTAATGAAATTCAAATTAGTGTAATGCATTGAAACTTGAAAGCCTTGCGGCTCCCATAAAGAATAAGGCAGAACTTAAAGGGGCTGTGTCATCATTTGCGCACTATCTCTGCGCATAACAAAAACTCATCGGAAACTGTCGTAAATCTGTCGGTTTCTATAGTAAGCCATTGTGTTTAGGAGCGACAATCTTCCTCGGCGAGTCAAATTTGCATACATTTGCAAATGTATGCAAATGTATTCTTTTATTACATCCATTCATTACATCACGCACTATAACTTTGGATTGAGACGTCAAGTGCGCGTCCGTGCGGCATCAACAGAAAAGTAAACGAAAAGCGAGGGTGCCCTTGCAAAGGCAAAAATATAGAGTGTTCCACCGACTGTCGGTGCGGTACTCGTGACAAACAATGTCAACTCTTGCTTGCGATGGTGTAGAGGTTTGCACATCCAAACCAGAATTTATTGTAATTTATTCATTGTACGATATATGGTATTTGATACGTGTCTACAACGTTAAATGAATGCAAATTTCTTGCTTCCATAACTGCTCCTTTCCTGCCATACGGAGTTTCAAAGTCTTCGATTTCTAGCTGTGTGTCATAATTTTCATTCCGTTTATTTCTTAATTCAGCTCTTAAATAAACTTCGTAAAATTAGTAGTAAATTACAGCTAAACAATTTAATCAAAGAGCTAAAGTGTAGCTTCATACAGTACATAACTTCGACGATATTCAGCAAGTGTGCGGCAAATTCATTATCGCTGGCATTTGCATATCCAACAACCGCTTTTGCATTCTTCCACGACTCAAATATTGTCTGTGACAGATAAATGCGCCCATGTTGACTTCTGCTGAGCTGGAACGTTCGTATTTCCGTGTTCGGCCAGAGTTATTACGCCTGCCGCCGTGCATGGCGGCCATCTTTGTTTGATAAACTTGAAAAAGTACAGGCTGTACTTTTTCAAGTTTGTCTAAGCGCAGAAGAGATGCGCAGTGGGTGACACAGCTCCTTTAACACTTGTTAAAGTTTTTAATTAATTTGCAACAAAGAAATACTAAACGTTTATGCATGGCCGTGCCTTTCAACATGTCCTCCATTTCGGTCCTGACACAGTGTTGCTTGCTTTTTCATGTCCGGCATTACATTTGTTATCATTGTCCTCTTATCATTCTTTCACTTGATGTTTATCCGATTCAACATCGCAACAATTAAGTTTGAGATAAGCTAAGCTTTAGCAAAATGCTAAGGAATAGCATTGTCGGACTAAATAAACAGGAGATTTTTCTTCAGTTTTCTGGAAATTCTTTTAAAAGACGTTTAATGATTTAACTTTTTCCGGCCTTATTCCTTACCCATGGGAGACGCCAGGCTTTCAAGTTTCAATGCATTACACCAATTTGAATTTCATTACAATATAATTTACGCATCAGACTAAATTTGCGATGCCTACATAAATCAGTGTTCCGTTTTTTTTGAAACACACTGTATATTATTACTAAAATAACCATCATTAATAGATCTACACAGAAGATTCATTAGGTCTGTAAGTTGACCGTTTATTATTATTATTTTATTAGTTGAACTTGAACTTGTTGATTTTATTTCAAATTTTTTGACGTACCTTCTGACGACATCTGCTAACTTCAACCTTGCATTAATAATTGCTATGTCATTTATATCATAAATAAATAACGAACCTAGCCAATCTTGCATTGCACAACAATCATGACATAAATATCCTGGGTTTTCCAAAAGTAAAATCCTACCACTACACATGTTACACCAAGGAAAAAATGTTGTAAAGTCTTTCAGATCATCATCATCAATTAAACCAGTTTGGTTCAACGTTGTGATAATCTTGTTATGGATGATGTAATGACAAGCAACTTTGGACTTTTCAACCTTTTCATATTCAAATTGTTTCTACCTTCTTAAGAATCTATTTGACTGAGATTCTTTTAGAAGTCTTAATAAACTATAATCTATTAATATTATTGCAAGGTTTGGGTTTTGTTTTATGTTGTACCCATATAATGCTGTTGAAAAACATTTGTCATAGTCGATGACGTCATCATCATCATTAATAATATTGATAAGCCCGTCACCTGCTACTTCTAAAATTTCAGAATGTCTTGTATATACAGGGTGTCTCAAAAAAAAAGTATTCCAACTTTGGCACGCTATTGTGCAGAAATCACCGGGTAAAGGAGAGTAATTGTTAGACATTTGGAAAGATCAGGCTTTTAGCTGTTGAATGGTATGTTTTTCATAACACAATGAGTAAAAGTGAGTAAATACAAGCGCGATGAAAAAGCTTGTTCAAAATTGCATTCTTTAACCTATGCGCCTCATTTTGACATGCTCAACAAAAGAGAACGCAATTAACAAATGACGTTTCAAAAACTGGCTTATGCTCCCACACCTTCGACGTGGCCACTGTCCCTCTCGTCGCACAATTGATATCGACATGATATGCCTTTCACTGCAAACTTCCCAGTTTTGCTAAAAAGTTAACTACGAATGTTTTTTGCCTTGATAAGAGTAGAGCTATCTTTGCCTTCGTGCAAAATGTGCCGGGAATCTGCATATGCATAGTTAACTACAGGCTGACCTAAATCCATAAGAAAGTTGATTTTCAATAGTTGAAAGAATGAGATTTTGACCAAGTTTTTTCATCGCGCTAGTATTTGCTCATTTTTGCTCCATATGTTGTGAAAAACAGGTCAATCAACTGCTAAAAGCTTGATCTTTCTAAATATTAAAAATTACACTTCTTTACCCAGTGATTTTTGCACAATAGGGTGCCAAAGTTGGATTACGTTTTTTTTGAGACACCCTCTATACCTAGCTTAACCGCTTCTTCAACACAAGGTGATACTTTGTCCCAAACAGGTTTTCTCTCATCGATAGTTAGAGTTTTCCATATACCTAAGTATTTTTCCACGTATTCAATTAATTCGTGGTTTTCTGGGTAGTGTTGTTTGATAATATTGTAAAAAGCTTGAAATTGATAATACTCCATGTTGTCTTCTCTTATTACTACTACACTTTTTTTTATAATAATCTGGATTAAGTTTGCATAAATTAAGATCCTCACTTTCTGTATCACTTGTTGATTCATTTGTCGTTGTTGCATCAAATTCATTTATTGATGTTGCATCATAGTAATCATATTCATTTGTTGTTGTTGCATCATCAAAACTATCATTTGTTGCATCATATTCATCATCAAGACTACCATATTCATTTGTTGTTGGGTCATCATCAAAACTACCACATTCATTTGTAATTGTTGCATCATCATCAAAACTATCATATTCATCAAAACTACAATATTCATATTCACTTATTGCATCATGTTCATCATCAGGAACAAGGGTGAATTTTGTTTTTGACCAATCAGAGCGTTTGTTTACCTTATGGCTCTAAGCCAATAATAACATGTAGATTTTAACAACTTCCGGTTTAGACATGCGATTTAGCACGAAATTTACGGTCGTAAATAAAGCCTTGGACGGGCCTGGTTTTTTAAATTTTTGGATTTATTTTAACGAAATCTTATAAAATATAAAATTTTCGAAAAATTTGCCGTTACGATTTGCGTTTCATTGCTTAGTTTTGAAATTATCCGCTTTCAAAGAACGGCATACGAAAGCGCACTCTTGCATTGATAACTCTAGACCACTACATATATAGTGCAGCACTTTTAAAATTTTCCCTCGAATGAAAAGTTTTCTTCATTGACTCAAGATGCCTTTGTATTGATGACCTCTGCAAACAATCTATAAATGAGAATTATTGTCAAGTCCTCTATCATCGAACAATTGTAACAGCCAATAATATAAGCCGAGCAATTTAGCGCCAAAAAGTAAACTCAAATACTAACTACTCAAAACTTGTTTTCGAGCACAATTTCCACTCTACAACAGCTCTTTTAAGAGCTACAAATGCCTAAATATTCAAGAGTGTACAATAATCATCACTTTCACGAAAAGTGGGGCAGTGGTGAAAGTGATTTGAGGATTATTAACCCACGCAGGAGCGGTTTGTTAGAGTTAGCAAAAACGTTCAAAGTGTTTTTGAAGGGTTAACATGCAGTCAAGTCACCAACTGTGACAAAAATTTGCACTGAGTGCCCCCAAAAATGCCTCAAAAAGCGACATTTTACGAAATATTTGGATATCAGTAATGCTAGAAAAATAGAAACCAAGGTACACATGTTATTTCCATGACTGAAATAGTTAAATAAAACAGGAGATGAAGAATCAATGCCCTAGTAATTCCATGGGCAAAAATCCCTTTTTCCAACTCTGCAGCAAATTTTCCAAGTCGGGTGTATTGCGCTAAGTACTAGGGAAAGAGGCACACAGTGAAATTTACTTATATCAAGAAATAGTAAAATCTCAATTAAACCTTTGAACTGTAATGAATGTAACATAACTAGTTTACTACTTTGTATATTAATTACCACATATGTGGTAAAATTAAGACTATTACTCAATATATGAATTATTCAACTTAGCTCCAAGCGTTACTGCAAGATCTAGCGCATGACAAGAACATTAGTGCCCCAATAGATGAGGTAGATGACAGTCAGGTCTTCACTGGCAATGATGAAGTTGTTTCAATTGATGAAGAAGTCCAGTACAACCCTCCTGTTGCTCTTGAGCTGCCTTCATTATTAATCTCTAGAACAACAACAACAAGACAGAACAGTCAAGATAGTGAAGTAACAGTCACCTTGAGCAGCCCAAGCCAAAAGCTTGCTGATGACTTTGAGCTGAGCAAGAATGAAGCATCCAAAACTTACCAAGAGAAGGAGGTTCAAACTGAGAAAGGCATTCTCATTTTTGTGGAAGAGTTTCAGCAGCTACAGCAAAAGGTAAAAACATGTACTGACTTAAACAGAGGTCTTCACAAACTAAGTACTTACTTTTCTAGTATGCTTAACCAATGTCCTGAAACGAATCCATCTGAATTAGAGAAGACTTGCAAAAAAATTGGCGCAGAAAAGCTGCTGCAAGTGTTGTATGATTTGATGAGCTCTGAAAGAATAACAGATGAAAGCAAAAATCTCACAAAACTTCGTGCAATGGTGGTGATTTACATAATGATGTACTCACATTCACAAAAAGCCAACTGGTTCCAGGTAACACTAGCTAGAACGCTCCAGCAGTTTGGCATAAATGACCAAGGTCTGGCATCCTTAAGAAATGTGGGAGTAGTAGCACATCCTCGTACGGTCAAGTCAGCATTGCAGTCATCTGTTACCTTACATTTGGACACCGTTGCCAGTTTCTTTAAAGAAGTTGCAGAAAATGAGCATTTCGTGTTTTCTGCATTGATGATCACCACAATATACACACCAAACATCGCCCCAAGGAAAAAACACAAACACAAGCAGTTCATTTGAGCACATTGTTGGTGAAAGTGTTTCCAAAAGTTAAAGCTGTTTCAACGGAAAGTCTTCTCAGAGCTTTGCTACCTCCCAATACAGTTCAGCATGAACATTCATTCAAGCCAATTGATGTCAACATAACATCACAGAGCTATGCCACAAATATGCCAGACTGGGTGCTAGCCAAGTACTTTGACCCTGAAGCTGATCGTCATCTACTCCTGCAACATGACTACCAGCAAATAGAAGTACAGGAAATGAGAAGTATGAAAAACACAAAGCTAATTGACAGTCTCCACATGCCACTAAAGTCATACAAAGATATTCTTGTTGCTTTTAATCACTTGCTTTCCAATGGTTTGGGAACCTATGTTGAAATATTTCTGGCTCCATTCATAGAAGGCTGGCCAACACAATTTTATACGCGACAGCTGGTTAAAATTAAGCTGAAGTTTCCTTACCGGCCATCTGTCAGAACGTTATGCAACTAATCGGTCGCTTGCACATCTAAATGAATTAGCGGGAATGTGTCTTGAAGTTTTTCCACCCATCTTTGCCGAGTTGTACACCTACCTATTTGAAAAAAAGGCAAAGTTGGCAAAGAAGCCACAAGCTTGGAGAGTATCTTCGTTACTTGAAGTCTTATATGGTGGTTGGACACTTATTCGAGAGAGCATTTTGTCAGGTTTCTGTAGAAAATTTTCGCTCACTTCTGCGGGAAAGGACTAATGTCACTGACAATGCTAAGCAAATTAGTCTTAAGGCAAAGGAGATTGATGCTTGCAAGCATGAAATGCAATCATTTCAATCAAAGGTCGTACCTAAGAAATACTAAGTGGTTAGCCAGACGTCGATCTCTAATTTAAAAGTCAAGGCTGCTGAATTTCTTACTAAGAAGTTTGTAGTTCTTCATAGTAAACCCAGTCAAGCCGTGTTGCTGCCAAGAGTCCGTGGGAAAAACAAGGAGACAACAAAGTGGCAACTACCAAGGTTGTTTAGAAGCATGGCTGTCACTAACCGAGTTCTGCCATTGGGTTGTTCATCAGTGAGAAGGCCCCCTAATCTGACAGTGTAAGTTCAGCATAATTATACTGCATTACAATCAAGAGATTTTCATGCTTTAGCAAATAGTTTTTCATTTCATGATAATAAAAGTACTTTAGTACTTCTATTTACTAAGCCAACAAGTAACCATCTGTTGACTGGAATTGGGTACTCCAAAATGAATCTTACATCATTTTATAAAACGCATAAGAATCATATGTATTGGAATGTATGTTTTATGTACCTTCCATTGCCATTTTCATACCAAATGTGACAAGATCGAATGCAACCGTGAAAGTCCTGTGTGGTGCATTTTTCGAGGATGTGGGCACTCTTTCCACTTTCAATGTAACTTTCCGGATATCAGTGCTTGGCCGATTTACAAAGATCTTCTTAAAGGGGAACTCTGGTCCCGACACAAGTTAGGTTTAGATAAAAGATCATACCTTCATTAGACTGTTACTGAGATATTTCGACCAAAATGTGTATGGTTTAGGAGATATAGCTCCCCAAAGTTTGCAAAATATTCAATTTTGGGCGCCATCTTGTTCTTTCCCGTGCAGACGCAGATTTCGGTCAGCAGTGCGTTGTATGACGTCAGCGGGTGACACTGAGCAAAGCAAGGCAAGTGTTCTTACATGGAGTTCACTATGGCTGATGATTCTTTTGACACGTACAGCAATCATTTGTCGAATTCAAGTACTTCCAGTTCATTGGGTGAGAGTTTAGACGATTTTCACATAGATTTTTTACAAGCGGACTAAGTCCTAGGCTATCAATTTGAACCAAGACGAGAATCTTACAGTGAAAGTGATGGGTCTGCTGACATTGAAGTGATTGAAGACGAACAAGATGCATCGAGCGAGACACAAGATTCGCTGGTTCGTTTGAACAACCTAAATTGGTAAATCACAGCACTTTATGGTTCATATTGGCGAATTCAATTATTGTTTTGTTTCACTGTATCATTCCTACCAAAATATTTTGTTGCTATTAGGTGCTTATGCGAACATTGTCAGATCATGGACAGAGAGTTGGAATGCGTCTGTTTTCATGAAATTGAACCAGTCGCTAATAAGAACGATGAAGTTTTTGAACACGAGAAACCAAACCGCAGGTACAATTGTATCACAGATAACCCAGGCTTTGGAACGGTCTGTTTAGAATGATGGGTATCACAAGCTGCTTGGTTTCAATACAGGCAGCAGTATGGAACTCGTGCATACGAGGGTCCCGAACACAAAGTAAATAGACACTTTGCATACCGCCAGCTAGGACGATGGTGTTGGGGAGTTCTTGGCAAGGAGATTCGAGAAGTTCTTCCATCTTGTGCTGTCAGTTGCATTCGTGCACACTTCCCACCACCAGGCAATGAAGAAGACTTTGAGTTTATTGGATTTCGCTTCGCTGATGGATAATGTGCTTGTTGTTGGATCAAAAACGTGAGTTATTTGATACCTGATGAATTATGTTATTGTTGTTATAGGTGTGAGCCACAGTTTTAATTTCAAACTGTATGAAGCTGCATCTTTTTGGCTGGCAGCCTTGACTTGTGCCTGTCAATAACCTCCTGTTTTGGGGGCTTTGGAAGTTGTGCTATACATTTAGCTTGTTTATTTGGCTTGTACTTCTCAAGCTTTTTGCCATCCCTGCATGCCAACACATCTTCCATCATCTCCTTGACATAGCTGTACGATATAGGGGTCTTTATTTCTTTTGCCACTCAATTTTTCCTTTGTTGTGCACAACGAACCTTCAATCTTTTTTCCCTTTCATTGGCTCCATGTTTCACCACTGCCTGGCCTCTATTGATGTTAGCATTGTGATCCACTATGGTTAATTGAGTACGAGCTACCATTCCATTATAACAAAAGTGCTGTTGTTTGGGCACATACTTTGTCATAAGGGAATGATATGACTCCAACTCTCCAGTGTGATGAAACTCTGTAAGTTAGGCAATATCCTTGAGTAGCTTACTATTTGTCACAAATTCTTCTAATGCAACATGTGCTGGAGAACCAGCTTTGAGCCACTTTATAGACTTCTGGTCTTTCTGGCTAATTGTGACATGTCTGCACTTTTTAATGTTTTTGAATTCCGCTGAGGTTTTCCAATGGTGCTTTCCAGTGATGTGGTACAATAGTGACAGCCATTTCTCCCTACGAATGTCAGCATTCCCATCACAAGTTGCTGCAGATCACCACAAATGATTAGACACACTCTGCATCCACGACAACAACTCCTCACAGCCTTTCGTTTTAGCCTTTTTCGATAATTTTTTTGTTACCCACTTACTCAGGTGCCATACATCGTACTGGTGGATGATCTGTGTGTAGTTTGTCTTCATTTTTGCTGTAATGGTTGTATGGTGGTCTGGCAGCAGATTGGAATCTTCTTTTTCATAATTGAATTCAGAATCCTTTTACACCCTTCATACTCCATTGCGTTTGAAGATGTTGTCTCAGTAACTTGCACTACACTGAATTCAATTATCATAAGTTGTTTGAAAGTTTGCATGGTGATTATAAGTATTGTAATATACAGTTTTGTGGAAACACCACATAATTTTAATTATGCAAAGCTTTTGGTCCGTAAGCCCAGTGCAAAGCACTGATGACGGTCTGGGCTTACGGACCGAAAGCTTTGCATAATTAATATTACGTGGTCTTTCAATTATCATGCTGGTTTTTTCATCCCTAAGGGTGTAGGTGCCATATTTTGTTGAATGCTCAGGGCTATCACACTGTCCGTCACCACACACATCCACAGTGGGTCTTTGTTTCATCTGTTTGACAGCTGCAATCTGGGTATGTGTCCATCTGTTGTTGATTATTGGGAAGAGGATTGTACTCTGGGTCTCGTAGTAGTGGGTAGACTGGATAAATTGTAAGTTGAGGTGATTAGCGAAGTCTGCAATGTGCTTGAATGTGTTCCCACTACATAGAATTGCTGCTGGAATAGGTAGGTTTCCTGCAGCAGTTCCACTGATTGATGGTTGAGATTGCCGGGATACACTATGTCCACTAATGCAAGTTGCAGTGATAATTACCATGATTCCCTGATTAGTTTCTGTTGTTTCATCTACGGGGCTACCACAGTTTTGACAGAACTTGAATAACTGCAATAAATGACTTTTAAATACAATAATTTTCATTTCAGCTGAACATGTATGGCCATTGGAACATTTGTCATCAGTTTCAGAGATGTGATCGAATGCTGAAGGACAATACAAAGAACAGTTGTCACTCTGATCATCATCTGCATCTTCCTCTGGCTCATTATGTACATCACCAAGATCAGGGAACATTGATTGTTCTTGAAATTCTGTTATGCATGCCTCCACTATCTCTAAATGATCATCAGCGACAGATGCACTTTTGGGCCTGAAGAATAACTGTGATCTTCTAAGTGCGAAAGTGTGTAAAAGTCATCAGGATGTTTAGTACTGAACTTTTGGTGCTCCAAGAAATCTTCAGTTTGGGTTCCGATTGTCCTTAGCATTTTGACCTGTTCAGGGTATGTCTGAACCTCCTTACTTGCCTTGAGTTTAATGTGTGGCTCAACTTCTACTTGGTGAAATTCTGCATTGGACTTAGTGTCCATGTTGCTAACTTCATGGAAGCATCTAGTGGGACTACCAATAGAAAATTCCTCCCTTTCTGTTGGCACAACCTTGACAATGTTAACCAATCAAATAAACTACTTGCTAGTTTGGTAAATCATAAGCAAAAATGAGTTTTAGTGAAAGTGGAAAGATCCTATGATCGGTATTAGGTATGTGTAAACAGACTGTCAATAATTTAAAGATACCAAAATTGTTGTTGGCATGGGTATTTGTAAGTGATATATTGTTAGACTGTATAGCTTTTTGTATAAAAACAACATTAAAATCCAGACCTTTCTTGCTCGACTTTGTATTTGTTTCAGACTTGATAGTCTCACTCTGCTTTCTGTTGCGTTGGTATGGAATGCAAATATTGTTGGCACTGCCTGCGTCTTCAGCGTCCTGGGTTTCTTAAATCCAGGAATGACTTCCATAGCCGGTTCAATACAGTCATCGGTAAAATGCTCGCTACAAACACGTGTGTGGATATTCGCGCAAATATTCTCTCGACGTATATTTCTCAGCCAGACGCTTTTAAGTGGCCCAGTAGGCAATTTATGGTAGCTTATACCTCTCCTGACGGTCTTACTACTGTGATTGGTACACAAGGGTACAGTACAGTGTGGCATTTTGCTTTTAGTTGTGTTACTAAGAAGTTATTTTGCTGCGTGCCAGTATGTTTTTTAATATTTCGCGCAAAAAGCACAAAGATGTCACCAGCTGACGTCATACAACAGACAGCTGACCGAAATCTGCGTCTGCACGGGAAAGAACAAGATGGCTCCCAAAATTGAATATTTTGCAAACTTTGGGGAGCTATTTCTCCTTAACTATACATATTTGGGTCGAAATATTTTAGT
>JAOBYK010449233.1:0-14307 GCA_025434845.1 Phenganax subtilis | reverse complement strand
CAATTCTTTGCAAGTAACTTGGTAGACGAGGAGCATGACGCAGAATTTCATCCAGTTCATTGAATTTTTTTGTTTCTCTATCATTGCCTACGGAAAGTATGTTCTCTTTTCTTTTGCTATGTTCGTAGTAGTTTTGATAATTTTTATTCCAGAATTCCATAAAATCATATTCATCAAGAAAAGGTTCGTTTACACTTTCTTGTGTTATTGCTTCTCTCACATGCGAAATCGGGGTCTGAAAAGCGACGTTTTGAAGTTCAGAAATAGCATCTTGAATATCTTGGTTGTTTTGATACATGTAATTATTTACATTGCTGAAACAACAGTCAGAGAGCATAAATTCCATTTTCATTATCTTGAAGTCCGCCAAGAACAGTGATGCCAATGGTTTCCACAGTTAAAACGGCAGCAGTTATTATACTCTCTATGGCAAAGAGGAAAGAGATTTTCAGTATGTATTGGATTGATTTCGAAACGTGATATCGGTGATGATACTTAGAGGCTCGAAAGTGAAAACATATTGATGGATTCTCATTGAGTGCTCTACATTTAGTATTAAATTATGGCCGGAATATCGTCTTTAATATATGTAAGAAACTTTTAGGTTCGCAAAGAATTAAGATGATTGTACTTATGTCATATTATTTAAACTTGGACATTGCAGATAGATAGTTGAAAACACGAAACAGCTTTTGTCTGTGTACTATGTTATACAATATACATCAGCACTTCCAATACACAAAGTATATGGTATATCCTAAGTTAAAACAACAAAGAAGAAATTGAAAGTTAATGGGCATTACTGCATTAGATAGTTGCGACTGGTGCTTTTTTCGCAAAACTTGTGGACAACAAAGGTCGAAATTTTTTATATACACTTTAGAATTGCAAGACTTATCATGAATATCAAATGACAACATAGTACCAGTTCCTTCGCCTCAAACCCAAACAAAGGCAAAGATATATATATAGCTTCACTAGTAAGTTATAAGGCTTTGTTCATATGCATGGCTTATATAATCAAAATATCCTAAACAATTGTAGGCATAAACCTACCCAGGGTTACCGTGCTCTGCTCTTAAGCCTGGCTTTCAATTGCAACGCCAGCATAAGCGAAAAAACAAAGCAAGACTTTTCCTGCGACAGATTACAATAACAAAACGAAAAGACCTTTTTGTTGAGTTCTCTTTTGTTCTACCTTGGCTAATGTGTGGGTTTTTATGTGTATGCTTATGTCGCACACTCACCTGCGCTTCTGCGTTTGCCTTTGTACTTCCTTTCGCTTATGCTTATGTCGCGAGCGAAAACTAGACTTTGCAGTTACACCTTTGCCTCCCACATACACACTTCACTGAGGTGGCTTTCGTTTATTTCGTACCTGGATTAATACTCTTTGTTTGTTAAACTGTTAATTCATATATTTGTCGTATGATATCAATATCATAAGTGTGTGATCCGGCGACGTACTCATGCTTTGCTTTATATTGCATCAGTCTGCTTGGAAAAACTCGTTAAAATGGCAATGTCCGCTTTATATTGGGCCAGTCTGCTTGCGAAAATTCGGTAATGGCAATGTCCATGTCACAGGCGCATGTCCATGAAAATGAGTGGACTCGCGAAAAGAGGCGTACATAATGACTCCACCTACATTAGCTGCAGCCATCTTGACCTATTTTCAGTACATAGATGCAATGAGAAACAATTCAGTACAAAGCGGCAAATGCATCAAGCTATTATTACTGCATACGATATGTAAACTCAGTGATTTAAAGTTAGACGTTTTTCATGTATTAAAGAACATTGGCTATAAAATGACGTGATCTCATTTTAATGAACTTTTAAAGGCATTTAATGACCTTTTTATAAGATTTCCGTGTCGATTTTAAATCTCAAGGTATTTCATTTAGAACTAGGGAACTGTGCGCCATCTTAGATATTCAGTTCCCAACAAGCTGTGTCACGCGAGAATTTTTCTTCACAACTGATGGGTACAATGGGCTCAAAATTGTACTAAGAGTAGCTATTTCAATTTTTTATAAACTTAGCGGTTTTAGAGAGCTTTCGTTTACATTTTATCATTTAAAAACTACAGTTTTATTCAGCTTTTCCTGTTCATGACGTACGTCAATCATGCTGTTAATGAGATCCAACGGAGAGCAAACTGATCGTGAACGAAATAACTCTAGAATCAAGAGAAGTACGGAAAATAGTAAAGATACTTCGCAATGATATCAAAAGTGTTTTAAATAAGATCTTGTCATCTTTTATTGTCAATGTACTTCAAGTATCGTATATAGTATTTGCTAATCGATTGCGGATGACGTGTTGGCTTCATTTGAGAGTCTGTAAATGAGTCCACTTTGTTCTGAAAAAAGTTTTGATCCAGAAAACAAGAAAATATTGTACATCTTTGTGCTAGGAGGCCGTAATTGATACATTTGTCTAGAAAAGATTATCAATTTTGAATGCGTAGTACAACAATAAATAAACTTTTCAAAGTTCGCAAGGCTACTAGTTTTACTAAGTTTTATGCCACTCTTTTCAGCTTCTGTGATATTTCTGTCCACACTAAAGCTTTATCTATTACGCACTGGATCCTTCGTGTTTTATTATTCATGATAAACACACATTTGGCAGCAAAGTATCTCCTTCGTTCAATGTCTTTCTGATTTCCCTTTACACCAAAAGACCCTCTAATATTGAAATAAAGTTTATCTGAAGTTTGTGCATAGTCATTGTCATGGGGCAAAACCTGTTCTTTCAGGCTCATGCCCATGTTTCCGCATTAGTAAAGAGTAAAAAGAATAGATATTCACATGACGAAATTCTCCAACTCACAAAGTACAAGATTGCACTAGTACTACTTGGAACCGTTTTATGTATCATAATCCACCGTATGTTGGAAAAATTGGAATAATGAGAACATGCCAGGTATCGCAACTTTCATATAATTGGACAATTTGCATTATCGACTGAATAATAGACAAAAAGCATAGATCTATTACCATAGCAAAAAGGAGCATCATAAATGTAGTAAAATCGCAAGCTTTGGTTGTGAAATGTTAAAATATGCGGAAAATATAGCTCTGCGAAGTTTGCCAATGTTATTTATTTTTGTATTGTATGCGGAAATAATTGCTACCATTTGCGTTTCAAACGTCGCAGCAATTTTCGCTTGAATAGCAACTTTTCCACATTATGCAATAGTTGCAACCACACTGCAGTTTTACTGAAGTAAGATGCTCTTTCCAGCTGTGGTGATGGATTTAACTAAAGCAAACTTTAGTCTAAAGGCCTAGGACACGGCCTGGGACACGGTTAACCGTGTGCACAAGCCTAGTTTGCTACAGTGAAATATTGTGGCTGTATATAGGATAGTACTTTGCACGTACAATATTTGTCGCACGAACGTCGAGATTACGCGCGCAGTTTTTTCGCCCGAGATTTTACAGTGTGCAGTATCACATGTCTCATGATGAGTGTAACGTATGAGGTATAAGTTTATGAGTTCCAGTTGATATGCCTCTATTGAAGCATGTGCAACGTCAAAACGAAGGCCCTGCGTGACCCTACGAGAGACTCCGAGAGTAGAGTAACACCACTATTACAAAAGTATTCAGTTACAAGTTACAGCAGCAATTTACGTCTATGTTCAATTTGTAACTCGAATGAGATAGGTGACGAATATCACTATTTTTCCAATTGTGACAATACCATTGAACTAAAATAGATGTATTTTAGTTCAATGGATAATACTAAGTTGAAAAATCTCCGAGAAGTTTTTTTAAAAGAAGTATCATTTATTTACTGCAATTTTCGTTCATTAGTACCTTATCTTTTCTTATAAGGCATATCAATGCATGACAAAAGTATAGTTAATTGCATTGGTAAATACATCTACGAAATAATGAAGACTCTCAACGATAACAATTAACTATGTATTACTGGTTTAGTTTAGATTACTTATAAAAACCTATGTTGTAGGCTTATGGTTAAAGTTTAATGCCGTATTTGTATAAAGTTGTGTATTGCATTGTAATATATGTTATATGTCTATTGTTTAATTTTCCACTTTGTGTTAGCATAGTAAATCAAGTAGCGGGCTGTAAATTATCTTTTTAAAAGTGAGGTTTACAGTTGTAAGTACATAGAAAAATGAATAAAGTTTTCATTATTGTTACAGAGAATTAAAGATCCCAGCCTGGTAAATTCAACTGATGTAGCCATGACAAGGGGACCTTGTGAAGAAATAAATTCCGCAGAGATCTTGATAATACTCTGCAGAAATCTTGCGAAAAAATAAGAGTTTGAAAAGATCTTGCGAATAATTATAAGTCTGTAGAGATCTTGAAAAAGAAAGAAGAAAAGACTCTGAAAAGATCTTGCGCAGAAATTAAACTCTGAAGAGATCATGTGAAGAAATTAGACTCTAAAGAGATCATGTGAAGAAATTAGACTCTATCATGTGAGGCGAAAAGTCATAAGACCCAAAAGCGATTTTCTGAAGAAATATGCCATGTCATAGCTTTAAGAGACCTTGTGATGGAGTAAAAAGACATCTTTTGAAGAAATATAGTTAGACCTTGAAAAGATCTTTTAAAGAAAAGTTTTCAAAAGTACCGCGTCATATCATATCTATGTGATCGTATTTGTTTTAAAACGGATATATGTACGCACCTTGACTGGATTACACGTACCGAAGTGCAGATGTAACTGTATCACCTCAGATGAGATCCATGTCACACACCTCTTTGGATGGCCTTTTTATTGGCATTGTGCAGGTGACGTCGTCAGCAATATTGAAACAGTTTTGTCTTGACTTTCATAGCTAGCTTTAGCAATAATTTTGGAGCATGCGTACCTATGTACAGTTTAGTTACAAAAAGACCTAAGAAACCTACGCAAAATGCAACTAGCAGCAATGTACTGGCACGGAAGTACCTAAACAAAGTGCTCTCTTGCAGTTGCACTGTGTAATTGTAAATTGCTGTTTTTGTGCGGTTCTACGCCGGTTGCACTAATTGTGTTACTATACATGGTAAAGTCCTGTGTGAGTTTCTAGATAGAATTTTTAAAAAAATGTTTTACTTCATATTTCTTGCTTGTAGTACAATAGTACAAATTCATTGAGCATGTGTGGATTTACTGGCAGAAGTTAAATACTGGGGCCGGTTGTATGAAACTTTTAACTACGTTTTAACTACGATTTTGTAGTTAAAAAGTAGTTAAATCTTGAATAAGCGATTCTAATTGGTTGATATTCATACTTAACTATAGTTAACTTTAACCATATTTTTATACAACCGGCCCCAGATCTTTCTATGCACTTGATATGCACTGTATAGATCTTTACAGAATACTCAAGGAATCTAGAAAAGATGTAACAAAATATTCTGTTTCTTATTTAGTGAAAGAACTATGGATGTCTGGGTTTTCCAATTAGCGCATCCGGAACGAGACGCACCCGTAGGTTCTGGATTTTTTGCGGGAATGCACTTGTTTGTCTTCATTTGTTGACGTGCTGTTTCCTTGTAAAATGCCAATTAGTGAATTTATGTTCTCACAGTCCCATACCATTATGTAAAATAAAAGCGTTTACAGCAGAAAATGAGAAAAAACGACTATATTAGCTTTTAAAAAACGAAGCTGCGTTATTTTACGACAGAAGATTGACCAAAATCAGCCATTTGTATGGTCAACCTGGACTCCTGTTTGCCTTACATATTTTTGAACAAAATACGTTCACGAACGCAGTTTTTCAGATGCTGCTGTTCAAACGTGCAGTTCGTCATTGCTCTAATTCGATTAAAAGAAAAAATCATGTCTAAACAAGTTGACCTTCATGCACTTTTGGTGTTTGATGGCCTTTATCAACAGGCTCAACAATCCGCCCAAGTGCACTTGATGTTGTTCAATATGCTTGGTCCTTTTTAGGAACAAATGCACTTGTATTGTTTTGTTGTTAAGGAACTCCGAGAGAGCTTGTTGTTTGGAAAGTTAAGTTCTTTAAAAACTCGACGAATATCGATATTACATTTTTGGCATACGTCCATTGCAGGAAACTGTACTTGTATAGAAAAATTATTTCTGATTAATATAATGCACATTATGCGCTGTTGATCATATAGCGTGATGTCGGCTGTTTGGGCGAAAAATAAATTAAGCAACGTGATTAATTTTCCATGCAACGAAACTCCACAAACCATTGAATATTTAAAATTATAAAAAATTAGCTTTGCAGAACCAATTGTTATGGCTAAACTTGAAGCTGGCAAAGAGTTGCTAAGTAGCAGTTTGACCAGTTCAGTTTGCAAAGGATTTCGGGTACCGACTCATTGTGGAAATTGATTCTCAATGAGTGAAATTATTGAAACAATTCGAATAGCTACTTTTTGTCGCCCACACCTAATCACTACACAATGTGATTCTATATTCTACTTGTGCTTCCATATACCACGCTATTCCCACAAAATAATGCACGGAAATACAGTATTTTCTGTTAATATCGACATCATTATTGCCCATCACGTTATTTGCATTCCCTGGTCCTAAAAAGGTGACCCTAGTAATCGTTCTTCCTGAACATTGGCGAATTTTTAACAAAGGATGACAAGGCCTTAATCGATGCACGTAACACAACTGTTCTCTCTTTCACAACTTAGTTTAGTATTCATTTGTGTTAATTAGCTAACACAAAGTGCCTAAGGAGCGAAAACAAAAACTGCTAAAAATTACAACGCAGCCTACAGCCCAATGCGAAGTGGAGAGGAGTTTAGAAAACTTTTCTCGAACTGCAAGATTTGTTAACCTGGATGTTGCCGCATTTGTGGATCCTAGTAAAAACTTATAGACTTATCGTTCAAATTTCATTACAGTTACAACTCAATACATCGCTCGTTCTCTTATTATTTTACATAAAACATCACAAATCGATGTCTCCCATCCCATCTGACCATTTAAAAAACCAAGCGATTACACTTTGAAGGTCCAGTGACTGTGCTTACCCAATCGTACTGAAGGGTCTCACCTCTCTTAATTTTCGGTACATGAAAATGCGTTCGGACACTTTAGTTTCATATTCATGTGAAATTTAAAGGCGCAATTAAGAATTTTCCGGAATAAGGGGAGAGGTGCAGCAGAATATTGTGCAGTAAAAAACATTAGGCTGGGTTTCCTTATTGTTTCCTCTGACCAAAAAAAACAACCTAACTTGCACTCACTACATTTTTATGCTACGTAGTTTTAGTCATTTACTTCTGGCATGATATCCCTAATATTCAATCACTATAAATTAAACCAACGTTTGGTCTGTTTTAACGTCGAATCAAACTAGTTTAATTAATTTTAATTGCCTCATTTGACTAACATCAGTCGACTTAATAACACAGATCTAAACCAATACCTGGATTAGAATGCAACTTCCACACAGACTTCAATCGACTTTCACTTGCAAGGACATCGCCCGTTGCTATCAATCGCTTGCCGTACCCATGGATGAACACCTTATACCTAACGTCGAGAGAACCCGACTGGATTTCAACATACAAACCAGGCCGTATAACAAGCATGACTTTAGATTTACTCTATACTGTGTACCAAATACACTGAACTTGCACACTGTACTGTTATGCTTAATAACTTATTATTAGTAACACATTGACAAAGATGTACAATATAAAATTTCTTACTCACGATATACACTATAATACAAGGCAAACCAATCAGTTTCAATATGAACAGAATAATCTATTTATTTACAAACAATCTCTTTTTCTTTTTCTAACACTTCACGTTCTAAACTTTCAAGTTGTTTTCGCAAGTTTGCATTTTCCACTTCAAGCTCTTTCGTTCTTTCTTGGACCCAAGCAAAACGCACTTTCTTGGCATCTCGCGATCTTCGTGCTGCTTCGTTGTTACTACTTCTTCGTTTCCAGTATTTTGCATCCTTGTGGACTGGGCTTTGTTTTCTTGAACACGACTGCCTTTCACTCTGCTCACCGGTTTTTTCAATTTTTACTTTCTGATCCAAATGGGTTTCTTTTTTTTCAAGTAAGGTTGGTTCTGATTTGGCGTTGTCTTCATCGTTGACATTATTATTGTCAAAATTCAGAGGTATCATGCTGTATGTTTTAGGATCCAAGCTTCCTTCCAGTTTTTCAACAACGTCGCTTTCTTCTAGTGACGTCGCAACAAGGACTAAGTTCACCTTTTTCTCTTGCAGTTTTTGAAGTAACTGGCAGGATACTTGACGCAAGTCTACATTTGCTTTTGCATCAGGCACAGTTTCAATGGCTTCAGAACAGCAGTCCATGGACTCGATGACGTTTGTTTCACTAGTATTGTATTCTCTAAGTATTTCTTCAAAGTAATCAAGTTCAGCGTGAAGAAACTTGTTACTCTGCGTTACAAAATATTCTTCATCTTTACATTTTCCTTTACCAAATGTTGTTGCGAATTCTTTTTTCAATGGATAATTTCTCATAAAGTTGCCAGCATTTTCAAAGATGCACTCGCCCATTTCGTTTCTTGCTTCTAAAATTAAAGAAATGCCTGAATGTTACAAATAAACACGCACCAAGAGTTCATTGACGTTACGGACTCGCGCGGGGAATAATCTGCAGACCAGTCGCCTTCAACATTTTATTTACTATCATGAGATTGCAGACGTGAAGTACTTCCGAGGGCCAAATTACGCCACCACAGTTGTATTAACTTCAAATACAAATTAATTGTAAAATATAGCGATTAAACCCGCCGTACCGAACTGTACAGTTGGCGTTGCGGGGTCGCCTGACTATTGCAGTCCCATATCCATGCACGCGATTCAATTTAAAGCCAAACTAGAAATTTTTCCAATAAAATCAGATTTTCACGAAGTCAGAACATTTATATTACATAACCGCGTCAGAGAGAATATTACTATTACAACAAATGATTTCAACTGTAGTGAAAAACGGGCGAAAGACAAATCCACAATTAATATAGTTCACTATCGAGAAATATTGGAGTAACACTTTTTCAGAATTGGTTCGTGGCGACTACTGCTTGAAATGCAAGTACTGTATATTGTTTGGACTGTAAGAAACACTTTAATTAATTACACTTGTTGAACTTCAAGTCCTGGATTGCGATGAGATCGCACTCGACTCTTTAGTGTAAAAATTGTTTGACGTCAATGACATGTAATTTCAAAATCAGTTAAATCACTGTGGTTACATAAGACATAATACTCTCGACACATTTAAAACACAGTAAATTACACTTAAACTTTTAAATCAACTGGCTAAAATTGGGCTAGAAGTGATTCAGAAATATAGCAATAAACTAGAGCGGCGGAGAATAGATAGTGGAGATGCAGTACAAATTCGTGGGTGCGTAACCGTGGCTCTAAGAGTCTTGCGTGCAAGATTTACTTGTATGGTGGTTAATGTTCATTCTCGTGCCCAGGATGCACTTATGGCATTTAACCGCAGTCAATGGTCTATTAAACTACTTCTCTATCACCTCACGCATCACTCGACTGAAATAAATACGATAATGATTAATGGCATTCATTCGAAGCTCGTACCGACTTTACAATGTAACCCAATTTTGTTGTCTCACTAATTATTTGCACTGCCAAAAATGTACCGTCATGTTTTTGCAAGATTCACACAGGTGCAGGCACGAATGAATGAACTTGGGCGAGCACCAAAACTTAGCTGCACCAAACTGGTTTCGGTGGAATTTATCAAATCTACATGAAACTCTGCATGAGGCCTAATCAATGGGTCATGCCAGAGGCACCAAAAGCCAATACCTCCTAACAGTAAAGCCTGGTTGCCATATGGTCGTAATTGTCGTTATGACAGAGTCACGATGTCACTCAACAGTCAAAATATTATATTTTCCTGGCGTAAAATCTCATAGAACAAATACATAATTGTTATCTCCTAATAATTGCTTTATTTATAATTGCGTTGAAACTGTTCTATTTTGAGTGTTCAGAGATATGTGACTCCATCTTTAAAATAATCGCGACCATTTATCAATTAAGTCATGGATTTAATTGCTGTCGTATGCTTTATGGCTAATTAGGGCTTTACCCACATAATTATTTAGTCCTACTTGATTTTCTACACTTGCTGAATAAAATATGTCAATAAATTAGTGGTACCCACTACTGCAGTAAGGTAAGTACGTGTACGACGCCCATTATCATATTGTTCGTGTATTAAGATCTTTAAAAGCCCAGTTAACTACTCTGTTTTGAATATTACAAACAGTGGTCATGAAAATGAACTAGTTGTTTGTTGAACTGTAGAGATACACACGTAAACTTTCCTAATATTTCAGTGACTCATTCATATTTTTACCTAAATATTCTTAAAAACGTTCACTAAGTTCTAAAACGTCCAGTATTCCGCTTAGCATGCCAAGGTAAGACTGGCGCATACACTTGAGTCTCTTCGAAAGCCTGCTGACAGTTTTACTATAGTTCACACATGGATGCTTGTTTACGATATAGGCTTAAATCATCAACAACGAAGGATGTATCAACATCTACACACACCCACTTCGATCATTATTACAAGCTGCAGGTAGAGTTCTGCCAGTTTCGTACCGAAAAGTGAAATATTTATATAATATATACGTATTCCTGCCAATCCCTTGGCCTGTCGGTTGCTATCGCTCAATTTGCTGTAAGTGTCAGTTAGCAGTCACTGAAACTGTCAGCTATAGAAGCAGTTTACGTCTTAGGGTAAAATATTGTACAGGCAGTCTGAGTAAGCAATAGTACAGTATATCACTGAATGGCAGCTGTGATGGCAATCTAAAGTAGCTTTAAAATAGCAAACTTACATCACGTATGTACACGACTCACGAGTGAGAGAATTATTCATCTGCATTCATCAACGGAATTTTCTCCAAGTTTATAAAAACTATCCCAAGCCTGTTTTGTCTACTAAAAAAATAGCTGAATCACCACGTACTCATTGGAAAAGTCTTTCATAAATTTCCAGACTTCAGTTCAACTTTTTAAGTTGTCACATTAGCGCAACGTACTTCGGCAGCTTTGCCGTTCTTTGTTATCATAAGTCGAATGAATATAAAATGATTTCACGCAAACTATTATAACAATTTGCTTTAGTTCTGTCAGAGGCAAACACACATGTATACTCCCACTGTTTTAGTCACGCGGCATTTTCACGTGCTAACGACTTTCGCTGTGCATTAGTCAAAGCCAGCGCAGACACGCAGAGCAATGCATATCAACATGACGTCATTGATGTACGTGCGTGTAGTGTAGCTTGTTCGCGGGCCCTGGTTTTGTGGTAGAGCGCCATGTAGAACGCCTGACAGAAGTCGAAATTTGGAGTCGCCCAGTAAAAAGTGTGGGATCATTGTTTGACGTTTCGCCTAAATAAATGATACATGAGTAAATAATTTATTCATTCAAAGTAGATTTGAACGAAGTACCTGTTAGACCATACATTTGACATTAATCCGGTATGTGAACAATACTGCAGGGTTACCATTTGACAGTTGGCGTCGGTGTTGTAACGTTTTCGACACTTAAAAATACCAGTAACTGGCGCTACATTCGGTGTTATAGTAAATTTATAAAGTAGGAAGCATTTACATTTTGCAAACGCATAGAGAGTAAGGGTCGCAAGCCCGTACTCTCACAGTATGCTTACGGTCTACCTGATCTCGACAGACCATGCTAGTATCATGCCTTCAACACGTGTTTGAACATGGCAGCAGCGTGCTTTAAAACATGATTTTCTTTCTGCCACGTGCTACTACACGTGCTTTAACGTTTTTTTAAAAAAGATTGTGAGTCCTCTACCAAGCCATGATAAGCAATGCTTTCAGACTTCAGTTAACAAGGATAGGTCTGTAGGACACTTAAAATAGCCAATCAAATAGTGATAATGTTGTAGGAATGGCAGTTACAGACATACAGTTCAGAATAGCGGCTGCTTACTTGGGTGAGGCCTCGAATGAAAGTCTTTGCCCATGAAATCGCGCATGTTAACGTTCCGGTTGACTGGCAATCTAAGCATGCAGTTTCAAGGTTCACCCGGTTAAACCTACAGAAGTAATAAGTGTCTATGTTATAACGCTAATCTAAGCATGCAGTTTCAAGGTTCAAGCGGTTAAACCTACAGAAGTTATAAAGTGTTTATGTTATGTTATAACTCGTCAGATCTTGACATAGCAACGATCCCATCGCGCAGTGCCTCAGTACGGTGTAGATTGGTGTAGATCAAGAAACCTGCAACATGCGAGGAATAGCAAAATTTCGTTGAGAGTTCTCGCTGCAAATCTCTCACCTGGGCTACTTACTTTTCTGAGTATGTTTGCAGTTGACGCTAAAGTTGTGGAATGCATTTTTACTAATTTTTCGTTAACGTTCAAGGCCTAATTCCACAACGCGGCGCGAATGTTCAGTTTACAAAACTAAATATATAAATTCGTTCGTGGAAGGAATCTGTTTACAAGTTATGCAGACTAAACAGCAAAGTAGATAAAGTGCATCCGAATGGTTAAGAAATACAGAACAGGATTAAAGGCAAATGTAATCGAAAATTCTCGCTGCGTTCCCAAATGGCGTTCGGCGTGTCTCGATCTTCGTTCAAGAATCCGGCGGCCTGTTCGCCACGTTGCTGCTCTGATTGAGCATCATTTTGATGAAATTTTTACGAAAAGTTGGCAAAGTTTTATGGTCATGTATTTTTGCAGCCTTGGAAACCGTTTATGATTCAGTTTTATCACATATTTATTCTGTGAATGATACCTAACTTGACAGAATCCGCCATGCTTGCTTGCTAGGTCACGTACAGAAAAAAAAGTCGAAACAATCTCTAATATATTAAAAAGAGAAATATTTTTTGTGTTAACATGAGGTTTTCGTGCAAGTCCAAAGAATTTATTTCTAACACGACTTAACCAAGATTCTGAAAACTGCGGCTCGGACGAGATTTGAGCTTGCATCTTCGGGATATTAGTCGTGATACTTTTCGTGCAAGGGAAAGGGAATTTGAAGCAAAAACCAAAATGTGAATCATTCTTTCAAAAAGACCTCAAGAACTTTAACATAACGGTTAAATTTCTTTTTCGGCCCACCTATTCGGGATAGTTTACTTGTTTTAAAGCATTTTTGGTCTTCATTGCTCTTGGCCCACGGCATCTTACGTAATTTCCGGACTATTGGTGTACCACATATGCATATTGCGGTCAGTGTTCACGGTTCAGTTATTAAATATTAATTTGGCGTTTGATCAAGAAGATGTTGCTTGAAGTTATGGCAAAATTCTAGATCTGTTTTTTCTATACTTTTGCCATAAATTAAGTAAAATGTATTATAATAATTTTCTTGCCTCTGATAAGTAATGGCAGTATTTTCTTAAGCCGAGCTAGTGGTCATACGCATTGGAATAATCAATGTAACTATAATCACCGCATAGAATCAGATGTGAAGTAGGGTTCGCGTATCTTGCATGTCAGCCTAATATAAGGCAGTATTTGAGAACAGCGCCTGGATACGAGGCAAACTTTTCCAATTGACAGAGTGGATTGAAAAAAAACTTCTCCACCTGGCATCAATAATTAAAGTATACATGCAATATTTATTGTTGTAGCTAACACGGATAATTCTCCCTGAGTTTCTTTTAATTCCCTGTGAAATGCTTAAATCTGGTATGCAATTGAGAGAGAATAATAGTACCCACACGCCCCTCCCCCTCCGCCACAAATCGTCACAGGATTGATCAGAGGACTCTTCCTTAAAGAAAGTAACATTAAAATGATGCGTGCACCCAGTCTGATTTAAGAACCTGCCAAAACATGGCATTTCAGAGACGTGGGTAAACCGGAACAAGGTGATCTTATTCTCTCGAAACCGTGTTTCCATAAACGATTTTCTGCTGCGTGTCAGCGTGGGAATTTGGCGCGGTAAATTTTTGTAAAGCGGATATAGAGTACATTGCTATTGATACGGGATCGTACGCGCGGTATATATATGTGGGCAACACGCACAAACTGAAAGAATCACTGAAGTTGTCCCATTACTCCACTCAATTTTATAAAGAGTACCAAAATTACAAAACAGCACATGGACGGCGTGTTTCAGCATCGAACTATCCCACTTGTGCCGTGCTGTTTTTGTTTCTAAGGCAGCCTGATAGCTGGGAAAAAAGTCGCGGTCTTTGTCCTTGAGTTGCTACTGAACACATAACTGGTATTTGGTATCATAATCGGAAATAGTCGGAGCCAGAAGTTAACTGAATCAGGAATGTTGTCAAAAGGTTGGGGCTGGGG
>JAOBYK010449122.1:0-14309 GCA_025434845.1 Phenganax subtilis | reverse complement strand
ACTGCAACATAATTATGTTAAGTGCTTAGCCTGAAAAATGCTAATTATGTTAACTAATGTTAAATGTTTAGCTTCAAAATTAACATAGTTAGCTAAGTACTTAGCTAAGTACTTAGCTGGCCTTGCAACTATACACCAAGGAGTCAATTTGCATATTTTTGATTGCTTTTTTTATTAAAAGAAAGCCACTGATGAGTTGCAAAGAGCCAGCAAATGTTGTATAAAGCCACATATCCACATTGCTACTGTGGGTTTGGTGGTTGAAAAGGCAGCAACCAAGGAAGAAAATAATCATAGGAAATTGCTTGCAGCTATATTAAGCTCGCTTCCTGTAAAAGCTGTATTAAGCTCAGGGCCTTTAGCTCAAACAGGTTCTTCTGAAGTTCTACCTGCTTTTGAAAGCTCTTGTTTGTTCTTGTTGCAAGAAATGTATGCATTTTTTGTGGCGGGGCAATCAGCAGAAACATGCTGCTGCTTCCATCAGCATCAGGTGAAGCCACAGCATTGTTGTGTATGGCCAAAAAATAAACCAACAAATGTTGAATGCAAGCCAGCAAGACCAACCCTTCTAGCAATGGCCTCCAGCCTGCTAGCAATGGCCTCAAACCTATCCTATAGCAATGGCCTCCAACCTGATAGCATTCCACCAGTTTGTGTCCCCAAGCCATGATTGGTCCTACTTGGAAAGATGAAGTGTTGAAGGTGCAGCAGGACAGTAGCTTGCCCATCACCAGCAGATGCAATAAGATTTTGGATGTCTTGAAGCAGAACGGACTTTGCTACAAGCAAAGCATTGAGC
The DNA here is from genome assembly GCA_025434845.1 of Phenganax subtilis. Taxonomy (NCBI): domain Eukaryota; kingdom Metazoa; phylum Cnidaria; class Anthozoa; order Malacalcyonacea; family Clavulariidae; genus Phenganax; species Phenganax subtilis. The sequence goes on along the minus strand of JAOBYK010449122.1, from coordinate 13,510 downwards.
CCAAGATGATTCTGGTTCATGTCAAGAACAGGGGAGGGCAGCTGGTTTCAGTGGGTGATGTTCATTCCAAAGGAGCTGCAATGGCACAGATTGGCTTCTCAATGGCCAAGATTGGTGAGTCTGTATGCTTTGAGTTGCCAACTTCTGTGCCAGAAAAGGAAAAAGTTCTGCAGGCAAACAAATCTTTGGCTGAGCTCTCCAACCAGCAGCTGTGTGGGCCATTGGGTTGTGAGAGGTTTGCTTCAGTTTCCAGCAGCCATTTGGTTACTTTCCTCAGAGCAGTACTGGCTTCCTGCAAAACTTCAGAAGCTGAGCTAAGCACCAATGGCTTTTTGAGCTTGGATAGTATGATGCAGAAGAAAGATGATTTGAAGCAAATGTGCATGGATGGCTGGGACTGGCTGGTCATATCATCAGAGGTGGAAACCCACATCCCAGAGTTGGCACAGTTCCTGGCCCAAGCTCTGAATTCTGACCATGGTGTCAAAACAGCATCCAATGAGTTGGAAACTGCTTGCACCATTGCTAGCATCTATGAGTTGCAGGCTGCTGATGCCAAGGATTTGAAGAAGGCAGAGCAAGCAGCTATGGCTTCTAGACCAGCATGTGGCAACTACATTGGTGCCATTACTGCCTTTGTGAAGCAATACACTGGAGGAGAAGCATTCCCTCTTCTGAAGTTGCTTCAATCCATCGGTTTCTCAGCAGCAAGTCGTGTAGAAACATATATATATATATATAGCAAGTTCATAGACAAACTTTGAGAAGCTCAACTGCAAGCCATGGCAGGCTCATTTGTTCTTTCTCACCCATGCACCATTGCCCCCCCCACACACACACACACCAAGGCAAGCAGTATGGTGGTTCAACAGTTTGGGGCCAGGAGTTCACTGAATTACTTGCTTTCACTGATTTCAAATCCAAAGAGACCACCTATCCTTGGATCCGCTTGGCACTGGCTACATGTCAGATGTGCGCCTCCAAGCAATACATCAGAGATGGCATTTCCAAGCTGGTGAACCCCAGTGATTTTTCAAAATTGAAGCAGAAAGGAATGGCTGTGCAAGTGGCAGCTGCTGAAAAGCTATTGATGGAAGCTTGGCAATTGTGTCAAAGCAGCCCTTTGACCTTGGACCAAAAGGCCCAGCCTATGGGTCGATACTTGACCAGGGTTGCTTTGTTTCTGCTTGGAAAGGGCGCCAAAGGCCCTGAGGCAAAGGTCTACAAACAGCTGGAAGAAATCACAGACATTTTCACTGCAGAAATGATGAGCATGGGGAAATATGGTAAGATGGATGTGACAGAGCCAGCAGCACCCAGCAGTGCCTCTGCACAGCAAGCATCAGTGCCATGTGGGTTGGAGGCAAGGGGGTGTCCAAAATGCTTGGGTTTGGTCTGGTGCAAGCATGCCACCATTTTGCCAGGCTACTGCAGACCCAGCCAAAATTGCACTGGCCAGCTTGAAGAACCTTGAGGTTGGCAAATACTATTTCTTTGCCACAGAACCTTTGAAGGTTTACAAGTTTGAAAGCATTGATGCCACTAAAGCTGTGCTCCTTCGCAAGCCATTCTTTGGAGCCCCTGACAAAAAAGAGATACAACACAAGGACCTCAAGGGGTTGAAGTTGTGGGCCAAGCCAATGCCTACTTTGCAGCCAGCTGAAGCTTTGAATGCTTTACAGCCCAGTGTTTGCATGATGGCTGAATTTGGTAGGGCCAAGGCCCAGCATCTCCTGTACCAGAAATACCAAGAGCTCTTTGGCTTCAAAATTGAAAGTTGCCCTATGGGCACACAGGTTTTTTGTTTTTGCTTTTAAGGTTTGCTGTGTTTCCTGCACACCCAGGCTGGGTGACTTTGATCTGGTGGTTTCAAACACCAACCAGCTCTTTGCCAATAACAAGTTCTCCAAGAATGATTTGGTGCTGATTCCACTTGGCCATGTAGTTTTGCAGCCCAAAGAAAAAGTCACCAAAAGCTCTGTGGTGCTCCAGCTAGCTGGTTGGAAATTTGATGATGCCTTGGTGGTGTCACACTCCAAGTGCAATTTTGAAAAGCAAAGTGGCCATTGGTGCCCTTTCTTCTGGTGCAAAGAAATGAAAGAGGAGAAGGACAAGGATGATGCTGCCCAGCCAACTGAGAAGGCCACCCTGGTCAGGGCTACTGTCAAAAACCTTGACCTGACCATCCCCTGCTTGAAGAACAAGGTGGCTTTGCAGATTGGGACCCCTTTGTGGGTAGAGCTTCAAGAGGAAGCCAAGAAGAGGAAGAAACCATGAGACCTGAAGACTTGCTGCTGGGAAAAGCTGGCTTGAAGGTTGAATATGCAAGCTTTCAAAGGCTCTAGTATTCATAGCTTTTTGAAGCTCTTTGAAAAGCCATGAGTGGCTGAATTTTCTGCAAAGCTTTTTGCCGTTCTACTCTATGCTTTTTTCTTGCAGCAAGTCTTTTGTCCCAAGTCTCTGCCTGTGCCTCTATAGTGTCTTGCCATTCATGGTGGACATCTCAGAGAGGGTGGTGCTGTCTTACAAGAATGTGTGTGCAGCTGTGGTTCCAAAAGTGTTGATCCTTCCTGGCCCAGATGGCAAGAAGTTTCTCAAACTCCAAGCCAGCCACCCATTTGTTTGCAGAGTGCTAGCTGCTCACAATTTGGATCTCTACAGAGAGTGCAAGAACCCAAGCCTCAGCAAAGGTGAATGCTTTGCATTGCTCAGGAAGAAGCAGGAAGAAGCTTTGGCCAATGCATCTTCAAACCAGCAGGACGATGGTGGTGAAAAAGAGCAGGCACTGTTCAAGGATGAGCAGCCAAAGAAGAAGCCCAGGCTGGACAATGGGCCTGCTACTCTTCAGCTGGATGTGGGTGGCATCAAAGTGGAAGTCTTGAAGCCCAGCTCCTACAAGGAGAAAGATGTATCTGTCTTGCTGGACCCAAGCATGCTGACTTCTGTTTTTGAATTTTTGGAAGCTGATTGCGAAAGCTGCTTCAAAGATGTACAGAAGAGAGCCTACACAAAGAAGACAAAGTAGGCTTCAAACACAAGTTGAAGTTGCCAGGTGAAAAGGGCAATGATGTTTGTTGAATACTGGCCCTTGGTAGGGCCAGCTTCAGCCCATGAGCCCTTTCAAGCTCTAAGACAATAGCCATTCTAGGCTTTTGCCCAAAAACCATTACAGACTCAGTTTTGGACAAGCTTTTCCAAGCTCTCTTCAATGAAAGCATTTGCAAGCTCATCACTAGTAGCCCTTACAGGCCCATGCCCATTAACCTTTATAGGTTATTTTTTATCAGCCTTTGCAAGCTCATTACCAGTACCCCTTGCAGGCTCATTACCAGTAGCCCTTGCGCGTTTATTTTCATCAGGCTTTGCAGGTTTATTTCTATCAGCCTTTGCAGGCTCATCCCCATTAGCCTTTGCAGGCTCAGATATAACAGTTTTTGGAAGTTTTTTTGTGGTTAGCTTGTTTTGAGTTTTTTTCAAAAAGTTCTTTGTGTTTTTAGTAAATGTAAAACAATTTGTAATTGGTTCAAAACAAGCCATGTTGTTTAGGCTCAAGTACTGCTAGCCTTGGCAAGCATTTGTGTTTGCCATGAAGAGGCAAAGGGAGAACAAGCCTTTCACAAGCTATGAAGAGTGGGCCATGGAATTGAATGAACAAAATGAAGCAGACTGGTATGAGGACTGCAGAAATAAGGTTTTGTTTTGATATCTGATATATGGTGTCACTATTGTAGCTCATAGAGGTTTATGCCCAACCTTGTAGGACCAAAGGGCTCCCACTGTGTCTCGCTGTTTTTGGGCAACTTTTTGTTAACAAATGTGTGACTTTCATAATATGATATTGTATATGTTCTAGATATAGAACAATTAATGTCATATCACTTCACTTCAGGAACCTCCAGATGAAGTTCCTGATGTAGCACAGTTGGCAGAGCCTGTTGGGACTGGGCCAGCTGAAGCTCATGTATTAGTTGAAGTTGAAGAAGAACCAGCACCTACAACTAGTGCCAAGAAGCAAAAGCTCGACAAGAGACCTCGACCTCTTCCAAAACCAAGAGTCATGGCTGAGCAACCTGTGAAGCAGGAGGATGAGGAGGACTACAGGACTTTGTCTCCAGAGGAAGTGTGGGATCGACTGAAGAATGCACTTGTAGCTTAACTCATTTTAGTTGGGCAGCTGTTTTTCAATGTAGATTGCATGATGGTTTGGCCACTTCTCACTAAGGCAAGCCACCAACAAGGCTCTATGCAATCTACAGCTACAGGAAGTGCTGCTGCAGGCTCTGGGCAATCACAAATTCCTGCTGGACAAGCAACTTGGCTTCAATTGATCACAGACTAAGTTGGGCAGCTGTTTTGGTTGGGCAGTCCATCATAATTTCATTGTTGTTTTCAATGTGATTGCAGGCACCATGGCAAGCCAGAGTACCACCTGGAATTCCTGCTGGCTTGCTGTCAAGGCCACCCACGGTTTGGACACCTGTATCACCTGTCTTGCAGCAAGGAGTTCCTGAACCTACAACCCTACCTCCTTGGGCAACACCAGTGCAGAATGAGCAGGCAGTGAACTATGCACAGCAGCAAACTTACTTCCAACAGCAGGCTCCAGTGATGCAAGGCTGTGTGGGAGGTGTTGGAGTACAAGCTGTGCCAACCTCTACTGCTTCAGCTCCAAATGGTTTTGTGAAGGACCAGACTGGTTTTCACTGGCAGGATATTAGAGGACAATGGCATTCCTTTAGGTATGCAACTCACATTGAATATTTAAATCTGTATAACGTTTGTTATTGTGTTTATTTTTGGGTTTTGTAAGTTCAATATCATTTTGAGTGTTTTCATTTGTTCAACAATCAGGCAGAGAAGAAGAAGACCGGCTTCCAAAACAAATTAGCTGTTCTCACTGCATTGCATCAAGTTGGTGAGTGGCAAAGGATGCAAGAAGAACTTTCAAGAATGTCCCAGTGGTTTGCACTACAGGAACAGCTACACCCTCTGATCTCATTGTACCAGCACATTGGCATCACTGCCTTTTACATACTTGGATATTTGCCATGGCCCAAGTAGGATGACTTGAGACTACAGCCAAGGAGAAGAGAGACTGGAAAAAAGAGTCTTACTTTACACTGTATCAGCCTTTACAGGCTCTTCACTTTGTGTAGCCTTTGTAGGCTCCAATGTTCAAGCTTTTTGATGTTATCAAACTATATAGCCTTTGTAGGCTCCAATGGTCAAGTCTTGTGAGGCTCAAAGATTATATAGTCTTTGTGTGCTCAAATGTTCAAGTCTTTTTAGACTCATAGATTATTTAACCTTTGTAAGCTTTAATGTTTAAGTTTTTCACGTTCACAAAGGATATAGATTTTCTAAGCTTTGATATACTATTTTCTTTGTTTAACATTTTTAATCAACATATTTTTTGAATATGTTAGATTATTTTTAGAATTTAAATATTACATTCAACATTTAGAGAACCAATATTTCAATTTAGATGCTAAATTGAAAATTCAAGACACCAAATTTCAATTTATAGGCTAAATTGAAAATTGAAAAAACAAATTTCAATTTATAGGCTAAATTGAAAATTGAAAAAAACAAATTTCAATTTATAGGCTAAATTGAAAATTTTTAAAAAACAAAATTTCAATTTATAGGCTAAATTGAAAATTAAAAGCAAAAAAGTACATTTTAGATACTAAATTACATATAAAAGAAAATAGTTATATTGATTTTTAAAAAATTGCTAAAATTTCACCCCAAACAAACAAAACATTAATATGTTTATATTCAAAACAAACTGTATATATATATTTAAATGCACTCTTAATATTAAATAAAAACTATATTTATGATTTGTGTTCAAACAAAAATATTATATATATACTTTTATTTTAGTATTTCGATAAAACATTAAAAACTATTAATAACTACATTTGTGTCTCAAATTAGAATAGCAATGCTGTTAGTCTTATATTTGGCAAACTTTAATATCTACATTTATTAACTATATTTTGATATTTGGTTTGTGAAGTTGTGTATGCTGCAGTATGTCTTTGCAGATTAGTTTCCAGAACTCATAGTTATTTTTCACAACTACATGAAACTAGATGTGATACTAGACTACAAATGGCACATATATTAGCAATTCTGAAACATAGTATGTCAAAGTAAAGCTAAAGCAATATTTATGTTTGTGAAATTAAGTTTTGTTGCTGTACAGCCTACAATAAGTAGCAAATAGATTTGTAAATTAGATTTGCAAATGCATTTACTATCACACATTCTGTCATGCCTCTACTTCCAAAAGCCAGCCATGCTGACCCAATCATCAGTGGGCACTTTGTTGCATCTCAAGGGTGGATTTGGTGGGTCTGGACTTTCCTTCATGGGTGGCAAGAATGGGTGCCAGCATGGTTAATGTGTGGCTACTTCACAGGAATTGGTCTTGATGATGCTTGGCAAAGCTTTGGCGACCAAAACAGAGCTCAAGTCATGATGTTCAGAGCACTGCATGAGCACTTGCTTGGCTTTCCAGCTCCTGAAATTGATTCACCTGAGCTATACCATTTGATCTATGGACACAATGGCCAGCTGCAATGGATGATGAGAGCAAACCATTCTGAGTGGTACTATGACACAATCTCTGAATACAGTGCCTGGGATGCTTTATGTTTGCATGTTTTTGCCAAGATTGAATGCTCTATTGAAAATTTTGTATTCACACTTTGCATTGTGCATGATCCACAACAATGTGAGGCTAGCAATGCAGAGACCAAATGCTGATGTGCAGTCTGTAGAGACAATGAAATGACAACCTACAGCTTTGCTGGAAAAACAATCGTGTGCTTTTTGCATTAGTCTGATCAAGTCTTGTATAGCTACTTTACTAGCCATTGGATGATTGTTGCAAAGTATTTGCTTATGTTAAGCAAAGGTTTCATGCTGTTTGCTTTCCCAAGCTCACATCTAGTAGCATCTCTGTAGTCTCAATCTTTCAGCCTTTGCAGGCTCAATGTTGAAGCCTTTTTAAGCTCTTTGTTTTTCAGCTCTATATAAGCTCATTGCTTTTGGCCACTTCGAAGGCTCAAGTTTTCAGCCTTTCAAAGCTCAATTCTTTAGCCCTTCTAGGCTCATTTATTTTAGCTTTGCTAGGCATATTCACTTCAGCCTTTCTAGGCTCACTGCTGGTTGCTTTTTTTTGCTAACTGTAAGCTGCTTTATTTGTTCTCCAGGCCTGCAGGCTTCAAGCACCATTGTGTTTTACAGGCTTGCTCTATTGCCACTCATTTCTGCAGCTGCAACCTTCCCAAGCTTATGTAAAGCATTGGCTGTGTCACTTTGCAGTCAGCCATGCCTGGCCAATGGCAATTGGAAGACTTGAAGCAGGAGGTCACCTCCATGGTGCAAATGCTTGGCAAAAGGGGTGCCCAATGTAGCAGCATGGCTACCTCCTTGGTTAAGCAGCTGGAACACAAAATGAAAGCTTCCAGCTTGACCACCACTGAGGTCCTCCAGCTTTCCCAGCACTTGGATGAATCAGGATTACCTGATGGTTGCAAAGATGATTTGTTAGCCCAATGTGACCAGCTGGTCATTGAAAACAGCCACCAGTCTGCTGTCAAGCTGTCCTTGCAGGCACAAACATGTGACCATCTGACCAACTACTTGACTGCTTCTGACTGGAAAGCTTTCAAGGAACTGCCCTTCTGGCAGGCAGCCAATGTTTTGATTGCCAGGCTGAAGAAAATTGGTGTCAAGAGCCTCAAAGAAAGCTTAAAGAAAAGGTGCATTGCCATTATGGTTCTGAATGAAATGGAGAAGGGCAAACCCTTTCCCACCTACAAGGCCATCTATGACACAGCCCAGCAATTCTCAAGTGCTTTCTTGAGCTCTTCTCACCAAGCAGCCCCAGGGGTGCCTTGCGTCCTCACCTACCCCATGCAGCCTTCCATGGTCAATGAAAGCTTTGTGGCCACAGCCTATGACAATGAAGACCCACCTGTTTCCAAGCACTTGGAAGACCTCAACTTCTTGGTGCTGCATCATATCCCAGTCAGGTCCACCAGTAGGCTGCTGAGAGAAGACAGCAGCAAGGTTCTTGACAAGAAGCTCAAGAGAAAGAGTTCTGTACTGGCAGAAGAGGATTTGGAGGACAGAGTGGCTGACAGAGTGGTGGGCCAGCTAAGTTGCAAGTTGGAGAGGCTGCTGGGTGATAGAAGTCAGGCCCCTGGCACTGTGGCAAGACCTTGCTTGAGTTTGTCAAAGCTTCTGTGAGTGGAAGGTGCCAACAGCTTTGAGAACATGAAGCCCAAAGCCTTGCTGAATTTGCCTTCTGCCAACTCCTTTACTTGCTCTGAAGCAAGTAAGCAACAGGACAATGGTGACAGGATGGATAATGACCAGCTCCAAGTGGCTTTACCTGATTTGGAAGAGGAGCAGTTTCAAGAACTGAAAAATGAGAAGACAATGCCCAAATCCAACCCCACCACAAAGCCAAAGGAGAAAAATGTCAAGGGTGCTGTCCTCAAGAGGCCTGCAGCCAGTGTGCTGAAGAGGCCTGCAGCCAGTGTGCAAGTGGCACCTCAAGACCTTGCAGAGCAGGACCAGGACTGCTGGGGGTGTCTTCGATGTCGAGGCAATGTGAAAGGATGCTTGTCCTGCAGAAAGAAAGACTTTGCTGGCTTAAGATGCAATGGAAGGGAAGCTTGGAAGGCAGCTTTGGCAAAGGATGGCAAAAGCTGGAAGTGATTGCCCATGCAGTAGGATTTGGGGAAGCAAGCTCAAAGGCAAGCATGTTTTGGTGCAAAACTGAACCACATGTCTTGACATCCCACTGAAACAATTTGTTTGCTGAACATCAAGATTGCTTAGCCTATTCTTGCAGGGGAACACTGCACATGTCTAAGCTATGCTTGGAATCTTTTGTGCAAAAACATCAGACAGCTGAGGTCACCAGAAAATAAGGGATTACTCTGATCCCAAAGAAACCACTTAGCTGTGTACAAGCTCATTTTTTAAGCACTGTGTAGGCTCAACATAGCTGTATGAAGCTCATTCAAGAAAGCATTTTTGGAAGCTCAATGATTTTGGTTGTGGGCTGAAGCTTGCTAAGCAACATGCATCTGTGAAGTTTTTGTTCAAGTACCTGGCAGCCACTTTTATGGTAGCACCACCAAAACTGCAATGAAGTTGTTCAATCACATTGTTTCCCCAGTACCCATTATTGGCACACAAAGTCTGGAGTGACAAGCCTTCTCAACATACATGACGGTTGCCTAAGTGATTTCAATGTAGCATGCCCCACAAAGGGGTTCTTTGTCCAAACATGGCCCAAACATGGCTTCCTCTTCATCCCATGGGCCTCCTGCCAAATACAGGAGGCTAGAGCAATTGAGAAGATCCACACCTTATGTCAGTCAAAGTGCTCTGAGTGCCATTTGCCAGGACATCAGAGAGAATGGCTTGCCAAAGGAATCTTCAAGACCACTATTTACCAGGGCAACCAAAGCAATCTTGGAGGTGGAATACCCATATGGCCCTTTGAAGGCATCAATTCAAGTCGAAGCCCTGGATGGCTCTGTGAAAACATTTCCAGCTTTGAATGTGAAGAGTTATTTGGCTGCTCTATTCTCTGAATCACCTTCTTTCAAAGAGGTTCTCAGAAGAACAATGGCATCTTGCCCCTGCTCCTTCTCAAAGCCTTGGGGGCTCATCCTGTACATGGATGAAGTTAATGCAGGTAATGTGCTAGCAGCCAGGGCCACCAGGAAGACATGGGCAATCTACTCTTCTATTTTGGAATTCAGCCTTGATGAGCTCTCCCAAGAGCTTTCTTGGTTCCCAGTCATGCATCTCAGATCCTCTGAAGTTGAAAAGCTGCAAGGAGGAATTTCTCAGGTGTTTGCAGCAGTGATCAAATCAATCTTTTTGGATGACATTTGTGACCCTAGATTGGGCCTCCTCTTGCCTGGGGAGCCATCTTTGAAGATATTTTTGGATCTGAAAGTCATCTTGCAGGATGGAGGGAGCCACAAGTTCTGTTGGTCTTACAGAGGTGATGCAGCTCTGAAGCCATGTCTCTTATGCAATTTGAAAGCTGACAGACTTGCAAGCAAAGATGATGAAGATGAGGTCCAATGTGCAAGCAACCTGAAATATTCTGACTTGAGAATTTTCACTTCTGAAGAGATTTTGTCTTCTTATGATAGGCTGTCAGACAAGAAGAAAGAGCTCAACAAGCAGGATTTTTTGCTCTGGCAAAAGGCTGTTGGGAAAACATACCATCCCCTCATTCTACCACTGGACAAGGGTATCAGGGCAGCAGGGCTTCTGCAACCAGCTGAGCAATTTGCTCATGATTGGATGCATGGCACATGCTCCAATGGCACTTTCAGTGTAGCTGCATATGAGCTTTTCGCTGCTCTACCAGCTGTATCTTGGGAGAACTTTGGCAAATATTTGACCAAATGGCATTTGCCAATTCACTGGTCCATGAACCACTTGCATGAGCTTTTTGATGGGAAGAGAATCAAAAAGTACAAACAACACCAAAGGCTACAGCTCCAAGCATCTGAAGTGTTGGCAATACTACCCATTATGGTTTTCTGGTGCAGAAAAATGCTATTGCCCCTTGGGAAATACAATGATCAGTGCTTGGCTTTTTTAGCCATGGCAGAAGTGATTTTTATTCTGTCTGAAGGGCAAATGTGGGGGCTTGCATCCAAAGAACTCCTGCTGGGAAGTGTGGAGCAAAGTCTGGCATTGGCTGCCAAGTGTGGGTGGCATTTAACACCCAAATTTCATTGGCCTCTACACATGTCAGACCAGCTTGGAAGGTGGGGCAAACTACCCAGCTGCTTTACATGCGAGCGTAAAAACAAGGTTGTCAAGAAGTTTGCTACAGCCATTCACAATACAGTGAGCTTTGAACAATCCCTTTTCCAAGAAATTGTGGCAGAAGAGTTGGCCAAGCTCAAGAACAATGAGCTGTTTCTTCCTGGACCCCACCTGCTGAACCCACACTTGGCATCAAAGAAAACTGCAAAGCTGTTGGCCTCTCACTTGCAATGCCCCATTGAGAGCATTTTGACAAGCAAGGAAGCGAAGCTTCTGCATGGGAAATGTTCTAAAGGAGATTTGGTGCTCTTGCAGAGCACAGAACCACAAGCTGCAGAAGTTTGGATGTTCTGCCAGTTGAAGAATCAGCCATCCATGTGGGCTTTGGTGCAAATGCTGCAATTGCAGGCAGTGGATGCTTCTACAAATTCAGCAGCTTGGAAAGCTACTTCCTCCAAGCAGTTCATCGACATCCAAGACATCATGAGCCCTTTGATTTATATCACTCTGCCTTCTGAAGACATTCGTACATTGCTCCCTTGGCATTGGTGTCACAAAAGGATATGAATTCCCATGCTGTGTGACCACATGGTGCCAAGCCAACCTGTTGCACAAAGACTACAACATGCAATGGAAGACTCCAAAATGTGTGCTTGCCTCAACAAATCCTTCATGTAAGCTGCCCACAAGCTCATTTAGCAAGCCACATGCAAGGCTCCAAGGAGGCTCTTTTATTTGATATTTGTGAAATTCAATGTTATTTGTGAAACTCAATGTTTATAGAGTTGCCCAATGATCCACAAGTCCATATATATATATATAGAGAGGCCAGCCTTGGCAAAGCTCTGCCACAAAAAGCTGTATAGCTTTACAAAGCTCAAGTTATGTCTTTGCTGTGAAACTTGGGTTTTGTTTTTCTGCAGAATTGAAGTGGCAATGGGTGCATGTTTAACAAGTCAATGTGCTGTCATGTTCTGCTTTTGTTTTCATTTATGATGAAATGCACAGTTTGACATTGTCCAACAATAGGACTTTTCTATGCAAATTCAAATGAAAAATATAGAGGTAAATATGCAAAATTTGGAGCTAACTTGTTGGCTAACTCTTTAGCTAACTCCTTAGCTAACCCCTTAGCTAAATTGATTTTGCTAAGCAAGTTAACCCCTTAGCTAATCAAAGCTAATTATGTTAATTTCTAATGTAATTATGTTAAAGGATGCTAAATGTCTAGCAACCCCCAGATCATCCAAGTGGTTCCTTTCCACTTGCTAAGTGGTTCTTTGGTTTAGGTTGTTTTGTGGGTTTGTGGGGGAAGGGTTGAGTGGCACAGTGCACATCCACTTCACAGCGCGACCATCCACTTCACAGCGCGACTGATTTTTCCGCAGCCCCACTGCGGTGATGGTCGAAAGTTCACGGATCACGGATCAGGTGCCGTGTCAAGTCAAGGAGTTGCATGCTCCAGGAGGAACCTGGGATCAGGATGGATTGCTTTCCGAATTGAAGAACTGGTGACAGGTGACATGAAAATGTCAAAAACGGATTGAATAGTGGATTGAATGTTAAAATGGCAAAACCGAGTCGCAGGGCACGTGCTTCTTGAGCCGCAGCAGCCATTGCCTCCTTGTCCATCCCCTGACTCTTGGCTTTCTTCCAGGCAGTGGAGTAGACCTCACGACTAACAAACACAACACCCATCCCACTCACCCATCACCTATCATCCACCATCGAATGAAACTGATTTAGTGACCCTGACATCGATCACCCATCCCACTCTTGGCCAAGATGCGGAGTGGGCTTTCTTTTCCACTTCAGTCTTCTCACGCCGCGCACGTGGCACATGCTGCACATTCGCACAGGGTTCCTTCATCTTCTGGGATCGCTTTGGAGCGGCTTTTGGCTTCGGAGTCGTTTTTTGCTTCTTCGAAGCAGCTTTTGCGTTGGCTGCCCTTGTACGCGCAGAGCTCTTCGCAGAAGCTTTGGGCTTTGCTTTGGCCGATGGCCTTGCCTTAGCTAGATATCACAAAGCCCTGGTACACATCATAGGAAACGGAAATTGTACTGCGCAAATATTCTAATTATTAGTTGAAATCAATGCTGATGTTTGCCGATGTATGTGTTAAGTCAAGAGGCTTCAGGTGCACGCACTTCATCTAAAGCCTACAGCATACTGTCTACAAAAACACACATTCTGACATGGTGTGTGAAGGATTTCCCCAAGTGCTTGCACACAGTTGGTCTAGCCTCCAGATCTGTTGGTGATGAACGTGATACATCACCACTAGGAACTTCCACGGATGCCTGCAAGTTACAGATAGACATGCAAGAAACATGCACGGTTAAACGGATAGACTTTTCCTGCATTTGTCCAAAGTGGTCGACCCTGTGGTCGACCTGTGTTTCCTTCTTCTCTTGGAATCCAGTCCAGTTGCAAGTGCTTGGATGATCTGGGGTTTGCTAGTGGTTTATGCTGTTTATCAAAAGTTTGTTAGTAGCTACCTAGATAGCTTTTAAGTTTATCTTAAGAATCTGTTTACCAGATATAAAGTTTCTATTTTTTTAAAGGTTAACCCCTGTTTAGCTAAAAATTAGCTAAAGTCACCACTGCAACATAATTATGTTAAGTGCTTAGCCTGAAAAATGCTAATTATGTTAACTAATGTTAAATGTTTAGCTTCAA
>JAOBYK010448900.1:0-14312 GCA_025434845.1 Phenganax subtilis | reverse complement strand
CCTTAGGGGTGTTGACACACGACGAGGGACTCCGGAGGGCTTGGTCCCCGTGGTGGGCAAAGAGATGCCGGCGTGCGAGCGAAGTGAGCTCGGTACGGCAAACGACGAGAGCACGAAAGCGAACCTGGTGAGCCATTCGATCACCAAAACTGAGGCCATACTGCTCAGGACCTTGTTTTCACATGTTTGAGGTACATATCAGTTTTTCGAGGCCAAATGGCATTTTCACGTTTTTCACGGCTCCGCTGGCCACAGTGGAAATAGAAGCAACACTTGAAGAAAAAAACAGAAGTCAAACCTCATCAGCTTGGCAGCCAGTTATATTGCCACCACACAACGCATTGCGACCACCGCGCAAATCTCCAGCTGTTGAAGTGACGCTAGGGGGGACATGGGGGAGAATGCCCCAGTCGACATCAGACTTGAGCCAAGCAGCATCAAATCACCGCCCGCCCGCCACGCTCTGTGTCATAGACCATGTGCATGACCACACGCACATTTTTCCTATAGTTTTCCATTTTGAAACTTCCGTTTTTCCTATAGTTTTACCTTTTCGAAACTTCCGCCCAGACTACCTGGTTGGTCTTGGTGAGTTCCTTGGGAACAGTTATTGCAACTTGAGTGAGTGCTTATAGACCGAATAGAGCACATTAAGTAGAACATAAACAACATGAAGGGAGACCGCACAGGTTCCACATTCAAGGCCCCCTGCTGGCCCCCACAAACCTGTTTTTCCTTTCAAGCGGCAAGTCCACGCTTGCTGGCACAACTTTGCAAATTACCAGGGATAGCCAAAAGCCATCGTTGTAAACATCGTTTCTGACTCGTTTTTTGAGCGCTCAGTTTGAGGGTTCTACCAATTTTTTTCAACCAATCCTCGTCGATCCATGTGCTGTATTTGGCAATATTGATGTGTCGGTCACAACGGAAAATGTGTTTCAATAGGTGCATTTTTGGTAGAACCCTCCACAAATATACACCTGCGCGAATGGCTTCTGCGGCCAAGGATATGTACGTCCGGCAAAAAACGTCGCCAAGTGTCCTCACAGTTTGTTTCTCTTCGGGCTTCAAAAACCACCCTGCATCGTATAAAAGGCTGATTGCCTGATTGGAGGTCCAAAGTAGAGTGAGGATCTCAGCATAGATTGCAGAATGCGGTTCCAAAACGAATTGTAGCCAGCGAGCTATCACAAATGCATCGTACCCACTCCCCGTTAGTTCAGGATAGGATCTTGTTTTCCACCGGAGTCGTGTCTTAGAAAGTTTTTTCCACCTCAGGGGAAACTTGTGTTGTTTTGCAAACTGCCGAAGTGACGAAGACGCCGCTTGAAACCGTGAGGCCAGATCTCCATGAGTAAAAACAACTTGCGCAGATAAGACTATTTTCAAAGCAGACCCCAAAAGCGCTTGAAGCATTCCTAGGTTCCACACGTGTAACAAATCAGGGGCCATCATTGAAGTTTTGTATCCTCTCAAACTGGCGTAGTTAGGAGGTACAAGCCACGGTTCCGATCTGTACAAAGTTGTCCAGTACACTGCGTTGTCACCAATGTCTGTGTAGCACATGTGCATGTCGCCCATTGCACCTTTTGTTGCCTCACACAACCAGCAGACCTAGCCAGGGGCGCTGTTGTTGTCAATGCGTTAAAAACACGTGGTTTTGGAACATTGTTGTTCAGGAGCCCCCCCTCCTGATTGGTGTTCATGTGGCGGTTCAGATTCATCAGCTGCTTTTGGGCTTTCCAATCCGCACGTAGGCCCATTACATAAAACCGAAGTGTGGCTACCTAACTGTTTTTTGGTCAATGTGATACCAAAAAGAAACTGCTGAACCATAATTTGGTTTCCAAAACGGAAAACAAAAGGTTATCTAGCGCTTCCAAAGTACTACCCCACCTCCCACAGACTGAAAGTCTCGAAGCTTGATCCCAGAATCCGATAGTCGGTTGAACGAGTTTGTCACTGCTTTGGTGGCTTCTGCCAAGGTCAAATTGATACCCTCAGAATCCACCACATACCTACTGCTAGGAAGGATAGCTATCGGCAAACGCGAAGCAGATGCGTCCGACCTGTATGGGCCGTTGTCACTGACCCACGCCAGGAACATGTAGCTGTCATTGAAACAATTAACCTCGTCTCCTGAGAAGGGTGAGTTGAACCACAAGAAAGAATCCATCACCAAATTAATAAACACAAAGAACAGGAACTACAATGAACTACAAATTTATTTGTGTTCAAGACATAGTGTCCATACAGGGTGCAACCAATGCCAGATCTCAAGTCGCGCTGACGCATTGGATGATCGGGATAGTCTACAAACATGCCTTCCCAATACTCAGGTAGTTTTTGCCAGTCCTCCACCAATGAAGACAAATAGCCTTCTGCAACTAATGTGCTCGCCTAAGCTTCCACAACCCCAATTTGTAATATCAACACTTTGCGTTAAGAGTTGTCCAGGGCATATACACAGCCTTTTTGCGGTCCAAAATGCAAAGTCATATGGCAAGAGGAACGGCCAACTGACAAGCTCAACGGTTAGACCGCTCTCCGACATCATAGGAATGGTGACCCATGTGAACTGCACGGGTAGGCCAATGTCGTTCTGGGCAAATCTCTCCACCAAACCACGCTCACGGTCCGACCTCTGGTGTTTTGACCCCCCAAACATAAACAGGAACAGGCTCAACAACCATCCGCAGGTTTTCAGCAAACCATACGTATCAATCTGCGTCCCAGATACGTGATAACATCTGAGTCGTAGGCCTGCGCAATCAATCTTGTGTGCTGAACAGTGGTGTAGCCAGAGCCCAGGGAATAGGCCAACCTCAGAAAATACGTTGAAATGAATCTGTCATCAACCACCCTGTACAAATGAAAAGGCCGGTAAATCTCCGACAGAGTGCAGCCAGAAAACGCAGCATCCACTCGTTCTCGGAGCAGGTGATGAGCTGATCCAGCACCTGGAGGAAATAAAGCAACCCTTGGTTCAACTCCCTGTAGCAAGACTTCTTCGAATAGAGGTTGCCTTTTTCTTCATCGCAAGCTGAACGCGCACAGGTTCATCCCAGCGCCACAAATGTAAAGCGCGGACATGCGCTGAGAACCTCAAACCCTTTCAAACACGTGTGGGTGGCTAAACTTATGTACCTGGGAGGATGGGCCCTGCGCACAAACAACAAACGCACATTCCAGGTTCAGAACATGTCTAAATTATGTTTTCTGGGCGTACTCCCAAGCTCAAAATGTGGCCATCAAAAAAAAAACCACACCCATACCCACGACTCACTAATTGGAGTCTCCCCATAGATGTGGAGGCTCAGGCCCCAGCTTTCCTGATCTCAGAAGCAACGGCTCTTGCCTGGGCCCGGGTCATCCTCGACTCATTCACCTCCGGGCGCTGGTCGCTGGGTTTTTTGCTTCGGTGTCCCTGGGTGTGAAAACAAAACATACCTTGGACCATCTCAGACTAAACATGCTAAACTGCATATCGGAAAATGGAAAGCCTTCGGGGTGACTGCACTCGTCACAGCATCGATGCGTTCATCTTCACAGTCCACACACCTCAGAGGAACGTGGGTTGGTGGCACAAAAACTCAACATGTTGAAGCAACAAATTCACCAAAGAAACTGGGGCATGAGATCTTCAAGGCATCGGAGATGAGCCTGGAGAGTACCACGCAATTCGTGGTCCTTTGGCAAGTCAAACTGCGCAGTTGCACAACCATTGATCTCCTTCTTCAGGATGGCGCCTCAACAGGTCACATGTTTGTTGAGCTTGTGTTGGACGCCCTCCCAGACAAACTAGCACAACAAAGGTACACAAAACAAATTGTTGGAAACAAATCTGTGGCAGACATGCTACGGAGAGCAGCACGCTTCTCATCAGCCGTCTTGGGTGTCTGCGACTGTGTCTTGACTTTGGCCTTCGCCTTGGCTTTGGCCTTCGCTTTTGCTTCAGGCACGGACGTTCCACTGCCACCGCCACCATTCAGGGTAGCCGCAACTTCCATCAAATTCGCCAGACTTGGACTCACACCTGCTGAACCGTCAGTGATAGCAACCTGCGATGGAGTTGGGCAGAGTGCTGGGTTGTTGCCAGCTCGACCGATCATGCTCAAGACATTTCCCTCCGTGCTCTCCACATTGATGGTCGTGGTTCCAGTGACGGTGGAGCTTTCCCGCTCAGACATGGAACCACCAACAGTGCACCAGTACCGTGTACTGAGCGGGTCTGATGGACAGTCAGGATCAGGCTGAGGGTTGCCCCGCTGAATGATACTCTGGATCTTCATCCTTGCATGGGAAAGAGTCATCCACAACAATTCAACCCCGACCGAACCAAAACAAAACATTAGAAGCGCTAAAATTCATGTCAAAAACTTTAAATGCATCTCCGAGATTCTCGCTGAAATTGCGCTCCTTCATCTGTGGGATTGTCAAGAGCTCCCGACCAGTGCGGATCTCAGACTGCTGTTCGCGGGACATCTGCAAAGTAGTTTCGCAGCTCTGCAAGTTCTCTCCGCTCCGGATGAAGGTTCTTAAGAGCTCCAGCTTCTCCTCGCAGGGTTTCTCAAATATCAAATGTCAAATGAATTGTCCCAACTTATCCAGCCCCCAAGAAAGAACTCTGAAAGCAGACTTCACCCTCTCCTGGCGACTGCCTGCCCACAATTTGCTCATGTGTGGAAACGATGCTCCCTCACTGTTCATCCGGCGAACCAACCTGGCATGAGCTGCCCGGTGTGTGCTGGAGTTTGGCTCTGGCACTTTTGGTGGCGGAGGCTGAACTGCATCTGCACTCTTCTCACCATCGCCCGAGTTCACCGGCTGAGGGTACAGGACCGTGGTAGCATCAGGATCAGGAACATTTGTCTTGCCACCTACTGGTAGGTGTGAAGGCTCCACCTTCTGAGGCTCCTCCTTCTCCGCCTTCTCATGAGACTCCTTCAGAGCAGCAGGAGCCGGCGTGGACATGGCAGGCTGCTCGGGAACCGGTGCAGCTGTTGCTGCTGGCCTGCTGGGAGCAGGCCCTCCACGAAGAGCATTCTGCATTTCCACGGTAGGGAGTTCCAAGTTCATGTTGGAAATAAGCTGCTGCGCCCAGGGTTCCTTCATCACACTTGTCAGCAGGGTCACCGCCTGAACAAACTCTGCAGCCTTGTCTGAATCCATCACTGCCGAAGCCGAAGGCCCTGGCCTGGAGACAGGTTTGCGAAACACACATCATCAAGCAAAGTATTAAGTCGCCAACCAGCACATGACACACCAAAAAGGGTTAAGCAAAGTTCCTCCAAGCGACTCAGAAAGGACAGAGCGAGGTGGTGTAGCAGGCGCCTTCGGATGATCGGAGGGAAGCTGCCGATGGGAAGCTTGGCGTGAGATGAGTTCTTGCCCCAGGCGAAGCGTAGTGCAAGACCTTTGTGGGTGATTACAACCATCTTGAGAAAAATGTTCTCTCAGCCTGACCTGATTACCAACCAACAAAGAGCAAGGAAAGCGTGCTTTATCCAAACTTAGGAGCAACAAGGACCTGCTTGGTGTTCGCTTCTCATGGACATTCTGATTTTCCGGCGTGGCAACCTCACCCACAGCCACAGTGGCCTCGAGCCAAACAAACATATGAGGAAGCAACATGAAATAGGGGAGGTGGTTTCCACTTTGAAAACTGGTCAACCCTGAAATCTGAATTTGGGCCGGTGAGGGCAATGGGATTGAACACAGGCCTCGACATCTGCATCCAATGCCTGTGTCTCCATGGTGTCAATCAAAGCGCGCCTCGTGGTATCCGAGCCAGGCTGCACTAGCACTGATGCACTTGGCGCTTTGGGTGTTTCCACAGGAGGAATGGTGGGGTCTTCCTCCTGCTCTTCTTCCTCTTCCCCCTCGCACTCATTGCTGAAGCTCTCCTGAACAGCTTCCATCTCCTCTGCTTCTGCTTCAGCTTCCTGTGTAGGATCCCAAGCTACCCCGTCCGTTTCGTCCAGCAACATGTTCAACTCAGCATCAAGGTCAACATCTATCTCGGGGCCCGTGGGGCCTGGTGGAGTAGGTGCGGAGGCTGAAGCGCTCACTGCAGGCGTTGACATTGCTGGGGTGGAGGCGATTTCGTCCTTGCCCTCTTTGCAGGGGGTGCCGGCATGGACACTTCTGGCTCTGCCGGAAGCTCCTTGGAAGTGTACTTCTTCCAAAACTGCTCACCCTCCTTGGAAGGCCCAACCACCTTCAACAAGACCTCTGTGGCCTCCTTCTCAGACATGTCGAAGTGGCCCATCAACTTCTGCAAGTTGCTCCATGTCACTGCAAATTCTGGAGGTCCGGGATCTGCTTTGGCCTTGGCCTTCGCCTTGGCCTTTGGAGCACTTTTCGCCTTGGCCTTCCCCTTCAGGGATGGACTGGCCACGGGAGGTGGGGGTTCAACAGGCGTCTGACTAGCAAGAGCGGCCTCTGTGGCTTCAATTGCCTTGCTGACATGTTGAGCACGCTTACCCATGGCAGCTTAAGGATTGGTCACCGGGAAACCAACTATGGGTCTATCTCAGGCTCAAGCAGTGCCAAACACATTAAGCAAAGACATATGTTTGCCAACACCCAAAACAGAGACCCAAACAAGCTCACCAAAATCAACAAAACTGTTTTCACGTTTTTCACGGCCTTGACACGCTTTTTCACGCCCCTATGCACACATTTTCACGGATAAGATTTTCACCGATAAATCCATGTTGTAGAACACCAATCAAAGATTGTAATCTCAAAACATTTACAACACCCAGGTTTGTCATGTGTGGTGTCAGGTTACTCTGTTTTCACACTGTGGGAGTGCACTTTCACGGCGCCAAACCTGTAGTTGGCGGAATGAAAAGGCATGAAGCATCTTGAAACCATAGGTGGTTCAAACATCATTTTGACACACAAAATGTCTACAGAAGCCTTCTCACATGCACGCGCCCCGATCACGGCCTGTGCAAAGACCAACGTCATCAAAATAAAACCAGCATGTGGGCAATCCGCACATGCACCAAACGCAAACATGAATATAGATTGCGAGCTAGCTAGCGGAGCCCCAACTTGCTCAGAATTTCATCCTTGGTGGCACAGTCGTGTATCTATGCTTCCAAGAAGAGGTTCACAGAGTGTCTACCCATTAAAATGAAAAAAGAAAAATCATGAAACATGTTCTTTTCCCACCAGGGTACCCACCGTCCAGGAACAATAGTGTGCTTGCACTTGGCCAGGTAGTCAAGCAATGGCCACATATTTGCCTCCAGGGGGACGCTCGGCAACCAATCCGGCCACGACGTGTCTGTCAACTCTCCGAACATTTCAGGGATACAGTATACATGTTACATGTTTGAACAAATATATGAATTCACACCCCTTCTTTACCAACTAGCGGTCCACAGGGTTTTGGACAATTCGCCTGGTGCCAGAGATCCGTGCCATTCCGATCCATATTGGGAAGACAGTACTTCTGAAAGAGTTCAAAGTCTGATAGGCCAAGGTCCAAATCATCGTTCTTCGCCGCTGGCCCTGGCAACACATCCTTAGCCAGGTAGAAAGCTCTCACAAATGGCCCTTGCAAACGACGCTGAAAGAGTCCCACAACCTGTACATTCTTTAGTTGAACAGAAAGGTGAAACCCTACATACATGCATACATACATACAGACACACCCATATATATATGTGTGTGGAGATGCACGCTTCGCGGACAGGCATTTACATTGTCCATCCAAGCCAAAGTTCATCTCGAACTTCCAGAGCCTGGTGCGCGATGAATTGGCCAAATTCCTTTGTATACGTCCTCAACAGTATTCGTGCATACACAGGACCCCTCCAAGACCTCCTGTATGTCGAATTCAAGGAGCTACAAAAAACAAACAAGCAAGTACGGAGAAACATCGGAAGATAAATGGGTCGGGTCGCTGACTCTGTTTGAGCACCTTCTTTAGTCCCACACACCTCTTCACTCCCTTGGAATCCGTATACTTGCGCACAGTCTTACCCATGCACTGGTTTTGCTGCTCACGGGACATGTACCCAGCTCTTTGCGCCACAGCATTGGCCAAGCGCTCCGTGTTCGACCAAATGCGGTGCAGCTTGGGAGTAGCACCACCAAACATTCCCATGTAAAATGTCGTAGTGATGACCTCCAACCCACAGGAAGTCAAGGAAAAACACATCTCTCAAATTTATCTGGTAGCTGGTTGGACACAAACAAATATCCTCAGTGGCTCCTGTCAGGTGACCCAAAAGAAAGGCTTCTAGATTAAACAGGCATTGTTACAATGGTTGGGACAGAAAGACATTCCCAGACCACTCCATGGCAAACACCAGCAAAAACGCTATCGTCTATCTATCTATTTTCTATTGGGTTTTCATAGTGTGTGTTGTTCCATTATGTTCCATTCGTTTAACAGTGAAATCAGACATCTTTCCCGGTGATCTGGAATGGACCGCCTGAATCTGGGACCATACGTACTGCACGCAAGGCAAATCTGGCAAAGCAGACCCGGAAGGCTGCTCGAGGAACCAAACCAGGGCCCGGCATGAAGCCAGAATCAACAGTAGCGCAACACGGGATGCTAGAATGTTGCCACAGCTGACAAAATCATAACCTCGATTTCCGTATGGGTGCAGCCAATCACGGCCATGTGTGTTGCGACACCTGAGAATGGCGCCGCAGTGAAGATCGACCCAGCATGAAGTTTGGGTGAACTGATAAACCAGTTCGTAAGTGCTTGGACCCAATTGCCAAACAGGCACATCTTTGAGAAGGACCGGCAATCCAACGCAATGACCACGAGCGCCCCTGGGCGACACCTCATAACCTCTGCCAAAGCTAGCCTCACTTGATGCAAGAATTCATTCTAGAATGCACGCAAGTAACGCGTAAATACCCAGCGCTCAACCCACACCTAAAGCCCCAATGTCACACAAATGTCAGCAAGGAGCGCAAAACCTGCTGACCTTGTGAGGTCAAAAGCACGGTCATTGTAGTCTCGATCGATGGCAGCTCCACGCAGGCCAACCTATGGTGTGACATAAAGACCCCAAACCCCAAGATGCCTAGGAAGGCTCGCCAATAGGCCAACAAACTTGCACAGAAACCTGTCACATCCTTTTAGAAAAGTGACCTTTCTCAGTGCCTGGGTGACTTGGGCTTGTCCACTGAACAGCTCCACAAAATCTCGGTCCTTGGCAGCAAAATGTTCGCTTACGCGCACGTCACATGTCCCAAAACAAGTACAAAGAGAAGGTTGCCAGAAGTTCGAGGGGAAATATTACAACCTCAAAAAACAAACACAAGATGCCATCATGCGCCGATATCTCACTAGAGATGTTGTCCAGAAATTTGAAACGCCGGACATATGATAATGAAAGCGACCATCCAAGGAAACATGTGGAGGATCGTGGAGGTATATTTATATAGGCCGGAAATATACAGAATGTCCAATACCAAAGAGATACCAGTGCAGCTTAAATTCAACCGTGTGCTTTAGCTCCTGGTTCCATTGTACCAAGAGAACTGCCAAGATCAAAACACCAGGCGCCCCCCAACGTAGAAGGTCTCGAACGACCATGGTGGCAAACCAAGAACGCCAAGAATAACAAACGCTATTTTGCCAAAATGGCTATGGCTATTGAAATAACATGAAGCAGCTTCGGCCTCGATTTGAAGGCAACCTGTAGACGCACACACAATAGTCTTAACCAGCTTATTTTTGTCTCGTGCTGACATGTGTTGGGCAAATACCCCGTGCCCTTGTAGAGTGAACTCTTAGGTTCAACAATAGATATCAGAGAGCAGTCTTCTTCAAGATTGCTCTGCAGTTGGAGCCCATGGGTTCGACAAGGATCCCTTGGGTAGAAATCTTCGTTTCTTCAACTCAACAACCGAAACCTGCCCTAGGTATGATGCCTTAGCTTCGCTTGCATCCCACAAGGCTTTTGCCTCCTGAAAGGTCTTTCCCTCAGCCTTTCTTTCCCCAAGAAACTTGGCCCGAATGGACCCATACTCCCAAGAAGAGTCCTTTCTCTTGGGCAAGTTGGTCTTCGCCTTGGCCCGTGCTGGCGTGGTTTCTGCCGGTTGAGGTGTGACAGAACTCTTCCCTGGTTGCCCTTTGGCAGCACCGCCACCCGATGGTTGTGGCCCAGCGTTTGGTGCTGCCCCCTCTGCGCTGTTCTTCTCCATTTCCTTGATGTATTGGGAATGCTGTGGGAAAGGATCCACCGGTTTGGCAAGTTGCTTCTGAAGAGACTCAAGCACCTTAGCTAGAGTCTTGTGTGAGAACACAGATAACCAAAAATACACACATTCAAACACACATTGAATCAAATAGCAGATTGTTGTATATGCATGGGGGGCCCTCTGCCCCAACTGAAGCTTGTGTAGCTCGCGGTGGCTGCATTCCCTTAAGCATAGCAGTCACCAGTTCAACCCGGGTTGGCTGTCCCAATGGAGGTCCCTGACATTCATCTGGCTTCACCAAACCAACATCAGGCTTGGCTGGAACAGGTGTAGAAGATTCACCACTCCGTCCGTCACCCATCGAAGTCTTCAGTGTGGCCAATTGCTGGATGATCCTGCTAAATTTGGGGTCAGACCCAGAGCTACTCAATGAAGACGATACATCGCTCCCTGTGCCCGTAGAGGCTGATGATCCAGCCGCAAGCGCAGCAATTGCATTTGGGTCTGTGTTACGCGAGGTATCCTCAGATGAAGCACCCAATGGCCCTATGAAGAAAAACTATTTCTCACTCACAGCGTCATTCAGAAAGACCACGAAGTCAAAAGAGCTTTGGGATTAGTTGAGGCTGGGAACTTTCTGACATGCCTTCGCCTTAAACCACCCCAGGTTGGCAACCTTGTCCTTCAAAGACTGAAGTTTTTTCATCTTCGAGGTGGAAGCGCGTTTGAATAGCCTCCGTAGGCGCGAAACCTGAGATGACTGGCTTGTATGTCTTTTTTAGGTAAGGCTTGCACATATGTAGACAACTCTATTCTAAATGTGGCTCCAACAAAAACTAACTGATTGTACAGGCACGTTTGAAACTATCAATTGCAAGAAACCAGTCTGGCCAATGCAATGGCTTGTTTCAACCCCCAATCTTGCACACATGGTATCTCACTGAAAAGACCCGCTGGGAACAACTTCTCTCTGGTATAGAATCTCAGAATGGCATCCCGAATTGTGTACGCGGAAAGCCTGGAACCTGCGCCAATGGCCACAGCTCCCTTGACACAAGCAACGATTGCCTGAGCTTTGGCAAGCGCTTCACAGAAATGCTGGAAGACCCACACAACCCAGTCAAGGATTTTGTGGTAATAAAGGAAAAGCCATGTTCTGGAATGTTTGAACGCGTCACTTCCTGGTTTGAGACTAGGTCCTTCAACGTGCACTTTTGCTTCGTATAGACACGTCCACTGTGGTCACACAGGAATGTCATACCCACCTGCAGCAGTGAGACCCGGTCATCAACCCAACCAAATACAGATCTACGCAACTTAATGTTCATGAGTTCAATCTCCCAAACGCCTCCCGGAGCTTCGGAGCGAAGTCTTTTGCTAGTTTCTCTACATGCTCAGGGATCACTTCGGCGCCCACATCTTCGGGTTCGGAGTCAGATGCCATGACCCCAGGCCGGTTTAGACCTGTCTGCGTTTCCACACCTTTCCCAAAACAAATGAGCTGCGGTCAACGTATATAGAAGCAAGTACGAAGGTCCAAGACAAGAGCACAAAAACTGCAATGGTCCATCACTCCAGAAGTTCGCGCACAAAAACGACAAATTCACCATCCCAGATCTGAGCACTTTGGGAGGCACCTGAGGATGTAGCGCTCGAGTGGTGGAAATGAACTCCTGCCTGGCCGCCATAGACTTTGGTCCCCGTTCTACTCAGGGCAAGGTCAAACACCTCTCCAAAAACATACTGTTTCTATGATGGTTTATTTGGGAAGCCATTGAAACCATAAACTAATTGACCCTACAAGTTTTGAATGTGATTTTATCATCTGAGTTGAGAGCCTATGGCCAAAATTGAACACAATCAGGGATTGTTTCTTTTTCAGTCCTTTTGCATACTCAAACCTTTTTGGTTGGCATGAACCCCAATCAAATCCGCGGCAAACGTCAGGCACACCCTTTCCCTTTAACACACACACACAATCTTAGAAACATGCATGTTGAGCAACCTGATATGACACCTTCACATGTCCAACAAACCGTGCAAGACTTTAAGAGCACTAGTTTTTGAGAACCAAAACCTCGAATAGTATATACCCCCAAACCAGGTTGAGGACTCATGTTTTGTTGGGCCTGTGTCCACACACAACTGTAGATCTTAAGCGCGGCAGGCAAACCATGCCGCAAGCCAAGATGAACGCAAGGGCATGCATCGCACAGCCTGCCAGGTTTCGGGCTGCAAATGGTACAAGTGCCTAGCGTATATAGGGTGACAGGTACTTGTCATCACGCTGAAAAAGGTGGTAGCGGAGAGACCATGAAAGTGGTAGCGGAGATGATCGAACAATCAGAGCTGACTTGGACGACCCGAAGCTGATTCCTTGCCTGACTGCCGGGTGTGTGCGCCGTCTCCATGGGGGGCTCGCGGCCCCAGTTCCAAGTAAACAAACAAAAAGAAAAAACGGTTGTCGGTGGCAACCTTGACTTCATGAAATATATTTCCATGCGTGGATGCACTGTCAACGTACAATGTTGCGTCCGATTCCTGGAGACCACCAGCTTGAAGACACTCTCAGCAAATGAAGGCGGAAATGAACGCGCAATGGCCCAGCCGGCTTATCACCCAGAAAACATCAGCAATGAATACATAAGACACACATGGGGCAGGAACATGGGCCTTAACTGTGCTTAAACTGCAAACTGTCTTCGGACAAGTTGAGCGCAGACCATTTAAGCAAAACGTATGGTCTTACATCGAGTGACACACATAACACAGGACCTTAGAAAGGCACAAACTCTACAAATTCTACCCTTTTCTATTTTCACGCCCCCATGGCCCCCCAAATGGCTCCCCAGGAATGCACAGCAGTGGTCGAAAACGATCGACGTGCGCGAGCTGAAAAGCGCAGCGGCGTGCACTTTTCTTGAGCCATAATGGGCGTCGAGTGAGACGAAGTTCACGAACGACGACCTAGACTGTACATGTGAACCTGCATGACAAGTTAGGGGTAAATCATGGTTCACAAAATTCGACTTTTCTTCGTCTAAATTTTAGCGTCAGGGTGGCTCATAAAAAAGGTCTGCTATGTCTGGCGA
Source organism: Phenganax subtilis (assembly GCA_025434845.1). Classification (NCBI taxonomy): domain Eukaryota; kingdom Metazoa; phylum Cnidaria; class Anthozoa; order Malacalcyonacea; family Clavulariidae; genus Phenganax; species Phenganax subtilis. Next base: position 1,032 of record JAOBYK010448900.1, on the reverse strand, counting down.
TAAAAGGTCTGCGACGGTGCGTCACAGGATGTATGACCAGATTTCCAAATCACCTCGAAAGTACAGACCCAAGGACATGAAGACCAGGACGAAGGACCAAAGGATCAGAGGACCAAAGGACCAGAGGACCAAGGGACCAGAGGACCAAGGGACCAGAGGACCAAGGGACCAGAGGGACCAGGGGACCAAGGGAGCAGGGGACCAAGGGACCAGGACAAAGGGACCAAAGGACCAAGTGACCAGGGAACCAGCAAACCAGGACCAAAGGAGTAGGGGGAATTCTATTTTTGATACGACATATTTTGTTTTTTTGATAGGAATCAATTTTCTTTTTGATAGGAATCCCGCGGAAGATCGCAGGGGCAACGTCCGTGCCTGGAGACGAAAAGAAGGGCCCCATGCAGAAAGCATTGATAAGCTTTGCGGGCTACAGGCCATAACAACTCCAAATCGCTGTCCCTAAGTCTTCGACCTAAAATGTTAACCTCTCAATAGTAAACCCCCCCTTCTTAGGCATATTATTATTGACACATGGTTCATGATTGGGAAGTTCACATTAATCCTGTAAAAGAATCCGTCGCAAACTCTCCCGGTGGTCCCTGGCTAAGGCCACGTGCCGGTCACCATCCTGCAGCCATGCTGCTCTTCATTGTAGATCTCCATATAGGATGCCCGAACCAGGAAGGTCTTGTTACCACCCACGTCCACATTCCTGGGAATGTCACTGGTGGCTCATCTCCACCCCGGCACCCAAGACGAGCTGGCTCAGTTCGATGTTGCAAGTTCCTAGAAATCCTAGACCCCTGCGTACCTGCTTTAGCATGGGTGGTTGCTTACACAAAACCGGAACCAAAAGGATCTTCCTCTCCTTAGCTGCTCTACATCGGAAAACAACACGTCCCGCCAAAATGCGGCTTACGCTGCAGGACAAACATCTGCCCATGATGACAGCTGAACAAGTAGCAAGTGTTTATGTTCGATGTGTTTCTCCAGCTGATGTCCCAGCTGTCCAGGTGTAAAGGTTCCACATGG
>JAOBYK010448789.1:0-14313 GCA_025434845.1 Phenganax subtilis | reverse complement strand
CAACCAAGCATCCTTGTGGGTCACAACCACCATCTTTGCAGAACAGCAGTGCTTTGCCCGACCATTCAATTCGATGGCCACAGCAGTGCTCCGGCCTGGAGATGGAGATGGCCAGTAGTGCTTCGGGGAGTGATGGCCACCCCGAAGGGATGGCCCTGGAATATTGAATGTTGAAACGTTTTGGCTCATAGATCTTTCTCAGGTGATCCAGTTACCACTATAGCTAGATCCTTGATACGGGAGCAAGGACCAACATGCAACACCTGTTCTAAGCGTGACAGGAGTATGTCTCCTATAGGCGTTTGTATTCTTCGAGGTGCGGGCGAAAGGAGCGAAGGAGCTGTAGCAGAACGTCGGTGCCAAATCCCAAGGATTTTGCAACGACTCCCAAATTACACTACTTAATGAAGCTCACTTGCGAAGCTTTTTAGGAGGTTTATATTTAGAGTCTAGAGGTTTATACTTCCCTAAAGGACCATTTGATACACAAATTTGTGTTCAATGGGGTTTTGATATCTAAATTCGGAAATCGGCTGGAATGTGCTACTTCGGCTACTTTTCATCACTTCGAGCAAAAACCAGGTTTCGAGCACTTTTCAGTGCCCTTTCACCCCAAGCCTTCTGCCCAACCCCCCTGCCGCAGAAGGGGGCTCGAAGTTTGTAGTGTGCACGCTGGGGTAAAGTGCCACCGCAGCTTCTTGAAGAAGGCCTGGGCACATCACATGAGTCAAACTGCCTGCTCCTTTTTGCATGCAGCGCATGATACCGTATGTCACATGCAAAGAAAGTGCTGCATGATGCATGCATTGTGCGCTTCAAGAGGCATTTGGCTAAAGGTTAGGTTGGGCACTCTTTCAGTGGCCATAGGCCATGGCAGGTGATGATGCGTGTCCTGTGCTGGCTGCATGGGCAAATATGCCTGAACTCATAGCAAGTGTTGCTAAGTCCGGAAGGATGGTTGATTGCACCGCGCAATTAACACGTCAAACGTGTGTGGACAATGCTGACATCTTAGAGCCACTCATCAACGTTGTGGGTAGTTTGGCTGCATCAAGGGGTGTTGTAGATAAGTGTCAAACAGGTGCAGCCATCATCTCATCAGGATGTAAGGCAAATAATGAAAACAAAACAATGCTACAGTTGTCTTCAAGAATGTTTGCCGATGCGCTCAGGTGTTAGGCCTGGCATCAACGTGCTGGTTGACATTGTTACTCGCTTCATGTGCTTTGCTCGCCCAAGAGGAAAAGCACTTCCCAAGAGCTTTTCAGCAGCAAACAATTTCTGTTGACGCATTAAACTCACTTTACATCCTTCTTGCCTTCCTCTTAACTTCCTGCCAAGTCAATCCTTAGGTGAGACCATCAAAGCAGAGGCATGGAAGCTGCGGCGTTTGATCAGCATTCTTTCCAGAGCAGCCAAGAGACCCCACACGCCCCGGAGCAAGCATCTCAAGACATTGCTGAGCAACACCAACTTGGCAGTTTTTTCTGAAGATGGTTCCTTGCTTTATATTTTTGCATATCAACTTTTTTACGTTGAGCATAACTTCGGGAACATTGAAATGCATCTGTATGTATGGCCAATCCAATTTCTATCCATCGCCCGCTGTTCAAGGTGAAGATTGTGGTGATGATGACAACGTCAGCGACGCCGAAGAGAAGGCCTCTGGTAGCGCTGACGCTGCTGGTGGCAACGGCCCTGAGCATGAATGTGGTGAAGGTGAAGGTGAAGGTGAAGAGGAGGAACAATTTGAAGAAGATGCTGTTGTTGAAGTTGAGGCAATCTTAGCAGTAGATGTCAAGTCTCATCAAGTCTAGTACCTGTGTCCCGCCGGATCTTTTTCTGGTTCTGGAGGCTGAGGAGCCTGTGCATAAGGTGAACAAGGTGGATCCAATTTGCTCACCCAAGAGTCTCCCAGCTCAATGTGCGCATGTGTGGTAGCGTTTGGCGAAACAATGCTTTTGTTGTTCTTGTCAAGGTCCTGCCGTGCTAAGCCCAACCTTGGTTGAGACGCCATCGCCCCGTAACTTGCCGGCATTTAGGGTGTTAAGTTGCTACACTGCACTGCTAAACGTGGTGAACGCTACGCTGTCACTTTGATCTGCACACGCTTTGGAGAGGCATCCCTGCAGCATCCCCGGCTTCAGCGCCCAAGCACAACAAGCACGCCAAGCACGAGATCCAGAAGTGTGGATGGATTTGTCAGTGTTGTCGTTCAGTGCATCGCCACAGGGAGGGTCTTTTGAGATTGCCCTGTAATCCAAACCAAGTACACAAAATAGTGCCAGCTGCGTTGATGTGTGCCAACTGTCCAGTCTTGAGCAATGACTTCCAACATTTCAAGAACGACCGATGCAAAGAAGATTTTGTGATCGAGAGGAAGAAACAACGTGAGAGAGCACTTGCTGAAATCAAGGAGGAATCAAAGAAACAAGAAAAACTCCGGCTTTTGAAGATGCTGGAGGAAGAACGCCAGAAACTGCAGAAACTCTTGGAGAACAAGAAGGACGTTGCTTTACATGGTGCCATGCTTGCAGAGTGAAGTGTAATAATGAAATTGTTTGCAAATGGGTGATTGTGCTTATCGCATCTTATAGCTACAGCTTGGGATTTGTCAAGTATCTTGTTTGCCTGTCTTCAAGGTCTTGACAATGTGGATACCTTGCCCATGGACACAGCAGAGAGCAGCGTGCGAAGCACCATCATGGCTGACCCTCCAAGAGTTCCGTTGGAACAGCTGGACCCTTCAATTCAGGATGTCTTGGCTGCGGCTAAGGAGGATTTGCAGAAAGGTCCAGTTGTTATCCAAGAAGGGTTTGACTTTGAAAAAGCTTGTGCTGCTTTGAAGGATGGGCTTCCAGTTGTTATCATTCCGGCCAATTCACCACCTCCCGTTCCTATGGCTCGGCCTGAGACGAAGGCAATCACCAAGTGTTTGATGCAGTGTTCTTGTGTTATTCCATCGCTGTTTTGTTTGCAGTAAACAATTGTTTCAACTTTGTTGGCAGGGTGTTGCCCCGGCTGCCCACACGAGTCCAGCTCAGAGTGGCTGCTGCAACCCCTATGTCTCACAGCCTCCGCAGGAAAGCAAAACACATGACTCTGAACCAACCACAGGTCAAAGCAGGGAGGAGGATGTGACTCAGAGAGGTCAGAACAAACAGCAAGATGGACAAGCAGCTGAACCAGAAGGTGAGGACCAACCGCCAAAAACTGAAGCACAGGTGGCACCAGCAACAGCAACAGCTGAAGCAAAGACAGCACCAGCAGCTGAGGCTCCTGAAGGAGAGGTCGCAGCAGCTGAAGCAGAGCCAAAAGCAATTGCATCAGAAGCTTCAGTTTCGCCAGCAGAGCAAGAAAAAGCAGTATCAGGAAAGAGCCCCAAGAAGAGAGGTAGGCCTGCAGGCAAGGCAAAGGCAAAAGCCAAAGCCAGCGCAAAAGCAAAGTCCAAAGCCAAAGCAGCTCCCAAATCACGGGCGCGTGCATCCACAAAACCACGGCCAAAGGCCAAAGCGAAATCAAGCCCGAAGAAAGCACACAAAGCACACACTGAGGCCAAGGAAGAAATCGAAGAAACAACCAAGGAGCAGCCGCGTCGCAAGAGAGGCAAAACAGCACCTAACGAAGCAAACAAGACCACGAACACCCATACCGAGGAGCACACAGATGAGAGCATCAAAACCGCTGCCGAAGAACCTTCATCGCACCCAAAGACAAGCAAGCCAACAAGCAGCAAAGATAGCAAAGGCTCGGCAGCATCTTCATCAGGTCCTGATGCCAAGGCAAGCCCCAAGAAGGCAGCAAAGTCACGGTCTAAGGGCAAGGAGAAGGGCAAGGAGGAGAAGGGCAAGGAGGCAAAGGGCAAGCAGGAGAAGGCAAAGGGCAAGGAGACGATGGGCAAGCAGGAGAAGGGCAAGCAGGAGAAGGGCAAGGAGGAGAAGGGCAAGGAGGAGACGGGCAAGAAGGGGAAGGGCAAGCAGGAGAAGGGTAGCAAGGCAAAGAGCAAAGCACCCACTGACCCGCCAGACAGCACAGAGGAGATGGATGAGGTGAAGGAAAGGAAAAAGAGGCTTTCTAGGAAGTCAGTTGCGTACAAGAAGGCAAGGAAGGAAGCACTAGATGCAGGCAAGAGCCATGAGGAGGCAGCAGAGGAGGGTAAAAAGGTTCTTTGTTTGCATAAGTCTTGAGTTTGGGTGTGTAGCATTCAAATGTTTTGCGCGCTCTGTTCCATTTAAGGCATATGCTGCAACTGACTGATCAGGCAACTTAACCTTAGGGGTTCGTGAGCTCGCTCTCAGATTTATATACTTTCTAGAAAGCTTTTCATTTCATGCATTTTTATGTCATTGACACTGACCAGCTTGATGGGGAGAGCTCCGTTGAGAGTGCAAGGGGGCTCCAACAAGTGAGCCAAATATGCGCTCTCATTGTGGGATTTCATTGATCTGGGGAAACCCTCAAATCATGTGCTACATCAAGAAAGCCAGGAGCTACGCCTTAGATCGCCTCAGGATGTGGCCGCGCTCCTGCGTTTGAATGGAAAATGAACTTACGCAGCTTCGCTGGATGTCTGCAATGTTTGAGGTCATTTGCTCATATGATCATTGCTGCCGGTCAGGTTCATGTCCAAATGCCGCGAGTCGAAGGCTGGAGGATCTCCGCGGCAATAGCAGGTCATCCCCTCCTGTGTGCAAGCTTGCTGATTTATGATATTGGCACTTACGCTTTGTTTGTGTGTGCACGTCAGATTTTGTGTTGGATTGCGAACATGCAAGATCAAATGTGTAGCGTGATGGGATGCGACGGGTTGGGGGCAATGACGGCACGCTCAAGGGTAACCAGCCTCCTTCAGGTTCAGGCCCCGAAGGCAAGGCTTACTATCAACTTCACTGGAACTAATCGGATTATCCTGTATGCTGTTTTCATAGTGACCAAAAGGACTTGCAAGTGCATTATATAGATCGATAAAAAGCGGCGTGGTGCAGGTGCTGATTGCAGTTGTGCCCTGGCTTCTTAACCAGCTTTTCAAGGCGCTGGCATGCTGGGGTGTTGGAGGGTCACTCAGGTCCTCCTCTTAAGCTGGTGCGATAACTTGCCTTCTGTGGAGCCCTATCAGCTTGTAGAGGTCTTTTCTGGCGATGGCAAACTATCCCAAAGCTGGTGGGCCTGTGTTTTGAACAGTTCATGTGAAAACACGTGCATGTTATTGTTTGCATATATGTACGCCACGCTCTTTCCAGGTTCCAACGGGGATTCAATGTTGCATCCATCGATCTATCGTACTCATCCCGTTCAATGGACTTCACAAAACCTGCAGGCTTCGCGTTTCTTTGCTTCATCTAGGGCTTTATCAAAGCGTGTGTGCAATTGGGACGTTTTGCAGGAAGCTTCGCCTAAGGCTTGTGCTGTTCTCTCTGATGAACTTGGGCATGAGTGGCTTCTCCCATTGGGCACCATGTTGTGCCAGCTGGGGCATTCCTGCCCGTGGCACCAGCATGCGGAGTATCATAAACCCTGAAGGCTTCACAGAATATGAATTTGTGAAACAGGGAAACCTTACAGTAGCACGGACCCTCTACGGCACAAAGTATCTACGTTTCATACTCTTGATGTTGATACACCCCCCGAAGGCTTCGAATAAACGAATTCGTTATAGTTGAATTCAGTTTCCTCGTCGTTCAATCTTAGGGCACCCTTTCCACTTCCTGGGCAACTGTTTCCAAGCGCAGCCCGATCTGGGCTAAGGATGGTTCTGGCAATTCTGGTATGCTTATCCCAAAACTGTTATTATTTGGTTGAGCAGCCAGCTCAGAGTCTTCTGTGCTTTCATAGACGGTGGCAATGGTTGGCAAACAGGGTAGCATTTGCCCCTTGGTTAAATATTGTTAACTTGAAAATCGAAGCGTCAATTCATAAATGATCAATTGCTATACTGGTGTGTCCAGCTAGACCTGTCTTGAGAACCCCTGAATCAATGCGCCCCGTTTCCAAGGTCTTTCAGTGCCGATTCTGGATGCACCATTTTGGACTGCCATGCCCGAAGCCAACGATGGTCTTTGGGAATCTTTATACCATGTATGGCCTTAACAAGGGGCCACTCACCAAGAAACACAAAAAGAAAATGAAGAAGAAAGGATTCCGTACTAGCAGTATCTTGGCTATAACATACGCCATACCTGTCTCAGAGTGGAACCCAGCAGGAAACCCAAAAATGAGCCTTCGAGGTACCTACTTTGATTCCAGTGGAGTCCGGAAATTCAAGGGCCGGAAGAAAGACTTGAAAGCTACACAGCAGCTAGCAAGCACTTTAAAGACTGCATGCATGGAAAGGGTCTTCAAATTTCAAGAGCCTACCCTCAAAGCGCGGACACGCTCCTCCATGTCTCCCTGTATTCAAGAGCAGGTCCCTTTCCCAGTTGAGCACCGATCTCCCAGGTCATACACCGCTAACTACGGTGCCTGCCTTGCAGACTTGTACCGGAAGCAGCTGCTCCTTCCGCCGCAGAGGGATCTACGGGTTAGAATTCCTCTTGACCAGAACCTGACCGAACAGGGGATACCTGGACCGACGCTTTGATGAAGGATGTATTCGAGTACCTTTGGACATCAAAGCATTGCAGGACTCCCTCTTGTAGCTGTCAGCTGCCTGATGGAAGGTAAACATAATATAACCATGCCCCAGAAATACTCACAGTGTGATATCATAACTCGATCCTTTTTTTGGGCCCGGCAGGATCCCGGAAGAGTGGCAGCAATGCATGGAAGAGTTCAGAGAAGATCTCATGTCCAGGAATCTAGGATATCAATAGACTTTACTTCTGCAAGTGCAGTTGAACAGGGGTTCCCTTTGCCGTACATGGCGGCTAAGGTAAAGGTCTTGCCCAGAACTTTTCTGAAGCCGCGTGTTCAGTAGATACGCCAGCCTTAGTGCCAGCCTTGTAATTCGATCTTTTGCCTTTTGGCAGTCGGCCCAAAGGACTATGTCGGACAATGTCGTAGATTGTCGGAGTACATTGTCGGAGCTCGAGCGTTTTCTCATTTGTCGGAGCTCTGGGGGACACATACAGCTACACAGGTGGAGAAAAGGTAGAATTTGAGGAGTGCAACTCGAGCGCAATTTTCCGCTACCCGAGCGCAATTCCGCGCAACCGGGCGCAATTTCAGAAAGTGTATCAAATAGACCCGTGTTTGTACTTCTACAACAAAACAAAACGACCAGTTCTTGAAAATTTTGGGAAGATTTCAAAGGAATTGCGCCAGAATAGCAGAAACTGCTCCAATGAGTGATTGTTTTAAAGATTATGTTGCTTCTTTTGTCCAATGGAAGGGATCTAGACTCTAAAGACTTCAGATTGGTGTTGCGTGTTGGGTTTTGTTGGGTGAACACATACTGGGAAACCGCGTTTTTGGTGGAATACTTATTCTAGACTCTAGACGTAGAATGGGGACCTATGTGAAAGCTTTGGCCCGAGTCGCACGTGTTTAGCATGAGTGGTATCCACACACACTCCTGTGCATCATTGGTGGCTGGCACGGAGCTTCTATCTACCAAGTGCATTGGGGAGCAAACCATGTCCATGGATATTGATGCCTTGGTGGAGGCATAATGGTTGCATTTGGAATTATTATTTAAACATGTGCACGTGCAAATCATGTTGCATGGGCATACATAGCGCTTCTCTAGCTATAAACCTCAGGAGTCAAAGAAAAAGATTGCGGCTATGACTGCCGAGCTTGCCGAGCTTGATAGTTCTTCCCAGCACCCTGCTACACAGTTGGATGATACTGTTGGAGGCTGGACCTACTATGGGCATCGTTAACATTTTGACAAGTTTCAGAGTCTATCCCATGGCGCCAATGGGGTGAGGTGTTTGCCTGTGGCTCTTGTGCAGGTGCGCCGATCATTGCTGTTCCTGACACTGGTTCGTTTGCAGCTGGAACTCATGTCGAGAGCTTGTCAAGTGGCGAACAACTTGGCAAGGCCCCAATGAACCGATTCAACCGATCTGGCAGTATCCCATGTTCTGTGATGGCTACCAGGCGAAGCCCCCCTGTTAGCCCAGGAGACGACGCACAGCCTCGCGAGTGGCCTTGGACTTCCGCAGCTGTTTCACCCCCCCAGCTTGAACGGAGCAGGAGCACAGAACAATTGCTGAGACAGAAAACCTTACGTTTATCTCCGTCGGCCGGTTTGAGGGATCAACAATCTTTTGAGTCGGAGCCTGAAACCACTCTCTATGTGCCAGAGGCCAAAGCTAGCCCCGAGGAGGTGCCTGTGCCTGCACCTAGTCCTATCCCCAAACCGTCGTCGGTGAAGCTGCGGCCCCCAAAGGACGGGGAGGCACTAGAGGTGGAACCACCTGCGTCACCTACCTCTGCAACAAGAGAAGTAAAGGATGCACTGTGGTGGAGGTGCTTGACTCACGAAACAAGTTATAATAAACATGCGTGTGGTTACCACACGAAACCACTGTTTGGTGATTGCACATGTGGTGTTTTGCAGGTGCTATCGCCATATCAAACCTCAGAACAAGTCTGCGACGTGTTCTGAAGAGGTCTTGAAACTTTGGAAGATTCCTGAAGGTCGTGTCTAGTCCAACATGTAACATGTCTCACTGAATGCTTTGTTGATTTGACATGTGTTTACGTGCTGCACAAATCATACCTTTCGGACTATGAATAGCTGAGGTACCAAACTGAAGGAGCTTCTTGCGAAGGAGGGTGGCATGAAGCAGGTCGAGATGAGGTTGGCCCGATGGAAGTCCCAAACCCAATCCCATAATAAAGATGGTGCGTGGGTAACAAAGGCACATTTGCGTGACGTTCGGAAATGGACTAAGAAGCTTCCATGCATTATTGTAGTATATGTGGTTGTGTGGTTTAGTGTGCATTGCGTTGTCCCATAGGGAGCTATGGGACTCCTTTCGACTTAGGAGCATGATCGAGAATGCCTGGACGTGGGCACAAAACCGCAACAAGTTGCGGAAGAACGAGATACATGGGGAAGAAGAAGCCAAACTTATCCTGGATGAGACCTTTGGTTTTTGTGAAAAGGAGGGAACAAATATGAGCCAAGAAGGCAGCATGCTTTTGGAGGACCCACCTTGTAGCAACACAGCAACTGCTAAGTGTACAATCTCACTCCGGAGATTTCCTAGCGGACGTCCAGATATGTTTAAAGTTACAGTCACCTCTAAGTCTTTGGTGGGAGGGTTGCCTAGCTGCAAAAGTCTTGGCGCAGGATATCAATTCGCTTCTATTGGATGATTCCCTGCCCAGCATCACCAACAAGGGTGAGGCTCTCCTTGCAAAGGTCCGCGACACCGATGCTAGCCTGAAGCCTGAGGACGTGGCTGCCAACAGTTCTGGATCTTTCAAGCTACTGATCTTAAGTCGTTCAGGGTCCGCCCAAAGTGTTCTCCAATCTCAAGAACTCAAGGGTTTGAATAACTTTGGAACCAATGTCAGGCAATTGATCTGAGCAAAGCTTTGTGTGGTGACATGGGTGGGATGTCTGATTGACAATCAAGAAGTAGCGGGTTGTGACTTCTTGGTGTGTGTGCCCATGTGTGCTGAGGCTTGTATTCCCGTCCCTGCAGCAAAACGATTCAGCAGTGTCTTTGCTTCCGAGCTGGATCGAAGTCTGTGGGAGAAAGATAGACAACGCGTCGGCAATTCTGGAGCGGGTTCTTGAGAAAAACATGCGCCTACTGCAAGTCAAAAGTGCAACATATGTATAACTATGTGTTCTTCTCTAGTTTCTGCCCCCAACATACCAATCTCACAGGAGAAGTTGAACAAGGTTGGCAGCCCACAAGCCAAAGAGTGGTGAGCTTAGTTCGGTACAAAAGCAAAAATGAAATCTAAACCCTGACAAGCTCCTTGGAAGTACATGATTTGTTTCACTAACCTGATAACCTGTACAGTATTTATCCTGCTCCATCAGGCTTTCCGCCAGTATCACTTCCCACGTGGGAAACATGAAGAAGATCTACAGGGAATTGGAAAAACAGCAAGCGGACACTGCAGTTACGCGAACCACGACGCCACTTGGTCTCAATTTTGCCCAGCAATTGAATGCTATTGAGCATAACTGCATGAACAATTGTCCAAAAGGCAACAATGGTTTTTCCAACGTGACCACCTCAGTTCCAACTGGTCTGAATTGAGGCCAGAGGTATCGAAATCGTTGCTTGGCAAATTCGCGGACCTTACCAAGATGGATGTGTCCTTGAACAACTTGGTCGTTCGAGCAAGGTTCAAACGTTGAATGATTGTGCACATTCCATCACTTCCTTCTACTTCAAGTCTATCTGTCATATGTATGGGGCCTCCACCTGCCCACGCCACACTGCCAGGAATGTGAAAGTTGCCCCTGGTGCCAAAACGGCTGCCAAGAAGCATTCCAAGAATGCTTCCAAACCAAAGTCGTCGCCGAAGAAAGATACGCCTGGCACTTCGAGGCCAAAGCGGAAAGCTGCCCCAGGAAAAGCTGGGGCATAGTCTAGGGTTATGTGAATTTTGGGGCATGTGGTTTGACCACGTGACTGATTGGCTCAGCTGGGGCTCAACTAGGAGTTTTTGGGCACTTCACTTACCTCTTTTTGTTGTTGGTGCTCAGCAGCATCAAAACCGCATAAAACCTCAATGTTGAAGCCTTTAGCCTGCTCCGGTTGAGATGTTCCCCAATGAGCTACATAATTGATGCTTGGGGTGTTTCTTTGGATTTCAAGGTGATCTCACGCTCGAAACAAGTTAAAACAGCTGCGTGCTCCGTGGAAGGCTAGATCAAGGTGCACAAATCAATCTGAATGGGCCATTTGCTCCAGCAAAGCCCTACCCATTCGCAGGTGTAGATGTGGAGGATGGGATGGATTATTCACCTGCAGGCACCAAGCATTGACCGGCGTTCCCATGTCCCCCTGAAACGCGCTGTTGCACCTCCAATGCTGCAGGTGCTATTCTGGAGACCAGCTCTGAAGACACAGACCTGGCAGACGAATTTCTCATTGGATTTGAGGAGGGGGCTCCTTGGTTCAGCAGTCTTTGCTAAAGAATGCATTGTGCAATGCGTTCCCGGTTGGACATCCTAAGGCTGAGTCTGCCTCCAGAGTATCGCGGCTAGCAAGGGTTGCCAACAACAAGTTCCGAAAGCATGGACCCTCTGCCAAACATGTGTGTCCGTTTGCTTGTGATCTATTCTAGCTAGTATGTGAGTAGTATATGATCGATATTAATTGCCATATTGATCCTTCTTGAGCTGTGCTTTAAAGCTGAGGATTGAGGGACCCTATGATGGAACGCATGGCCAAGTGTGGCAACAAACGGGTGGATTCCCACGCTTGCAGGAACCTGCGCAACCTAATTCGGAGAAAAGGCAAAATATTGCCAGTGCATGTGTCATTTCTTGAAATGCAAAAGCGGATGTCCCGCAAAAAGCTTAATATGGTGCCAGTGGCCCACCCAATTGTGAGACTGAGCGATTGGGCCCGTGTAAGCTTTAAAGCTGGTGGCCATTTTTTCCTTAGAGGAAATTCGCTTGCAAATGCTGCCGCTTTTGGTTTGGAGCTTCAGGAGTTTTGGAGCCACTTCGGAGCAACCCACCCTGATTTTCCTTTGCCGGATGCCAACAAGAGGGCATGGCACATACCAATCGCAATTCATGGAGATGAGGGTAGGGGCCGTGCAAAGCAACCTATTTTGATCATAGCTTTTCAGCCACTACTACCTTTACAAGGGCAAAAATCAAACATGAGGGGGTTGCTTGGAACCTAAGTGCAGTTTTACTTTTCTTGCATTTGCTTATGTGTTACGTGATGTGTATATATTGTTTTTCCATGTTTTTCCTGTACGATGGAACTGTGATCCTAGGCCAACGTTTTGTACTCGCCTCCTCTACACAGTGCTCCCGTCTCCCTATTCACAAGAGAACGTGCGTGTTGCGCTTGCTGACATGGTCAATGACCTGAATAGATTGAGCACCGAAGGTGTAGCTGTGGTTGACTTAGTGCTTGGCCTTTCCGGATTACCTTAGGCACTACCTACAGGCTGCAGCACCCTCGAACTTGCAGCTTAGGTCACATGGGAAGGCAGCACCTACAGATACTACTTTACCTTCACAGGGACCAAGGGTGATTGGCCTTTTCTGAGGAGTGCCCTAGGGCTCAATTGCGGTTACAATTGTAATCGCAAGTGTCACCGATGTGATCTGGGGGCAGCCTGGCCTGAGCGTGCGTTAGTAGATATCGGTAGTGTCGGTAGTGTGCACATGCATGCAAGTCATATGTGGTAATTGTGTTCATCGCAAGTTTGGGGATTTTGACTTGACCATCAAACCACCCTGTGGCTAAGGAGAACTGGTATGATGTGAAAGGGGCCCTCAAACGTGTGCGCGTTCGTGATCCGGAGATGGCCAGTCCGTTCAAAGATGACTGGCGAAGCCCTTTGAGGGACTTGCCTACAGGAGATAGTGCCCAGTACATCAGAATAGATCCTGCCCATACCTATGCCATCGATGGCATAGGGAAATCCTTTCTAGCTTCTGGCATCATGGTTCTTTGCCACGCGGGTTGGTTTGGACATGGAAGCATGGACATGAAACTATCTCGTGCGTATGCTCGCTTCATATCATATTGTGAAGCATACGGAAAGACCACCAGCATCACCGATTTCAGCTACAAGACCTTCAAACTGCCCCAGAACTCGCCCCTAGATTGACCACCACTTGCAGAACACCTGTTCAGTTTCAGTTTCCATGCATGTGTTTTTTGTCATGGTTCCTCTAGCGGTATGCAAGTTCTGGGTGGAATTGAGGTTCAACAACTATCCTCAAGGTTTGGGCAAAGGATTTGACTCTGGTGTCGTCGGCGCCTGGTTGGATGCAGAGCTCCACCAAATCCAGCCGGCCTCGATTGCAGCTGGGCCAAAACTCTTGTCCAACCGTTTCTCAAACTTGAACCCTTCATCGGACATGTGTCTGCAGGATGGTCCCATGAGAGAAGTTGTGGAAGTTTTGGTGTGGGCCAGCCACGCCTGTGACCGGTATTGGCGAACAATATATCGTGAAGGAGTTTGGCTAAACCGCTCTGTTGCTCAACAGGTGGTTCAAGACGGATGGAGGTTCACCGAACCTCTGCTTAAGTAAACGCATGTAAAAGCATGCCATGTGTTGTGCACCCTTCACCTTTTGACCTTGCTACTGGTCTGCCTCAGGATGGATACATGACATTGGCTTCCTTGACAAGCAAACTCTCTCTTCGCCTATTCAAGGTTAGACCAAAACTCCACATGATGTGCCATCTCCAGCTTCTTGGCGTTTGGGTAGTTCTCAAACATGGATAGGTGCAAATTGATAAACAAGCAGCCACTGACCCAATTGAAATCTTGGCCTTGGGCCAAGGTTGGACATGGAAGATATGCTAGCAACCGGATCCGAGTACATACTCAACATGTCTGTCCACATGTGTTGGGCAGACGAAGATTTTGTGGGACGCTGTTCTCGCATTTCCCGGCGGACACATGTCCTGACTGCCTCGACGAGATGTATAGATCGGGCGCTGGGCAAGTACCGGCGTGAGTGGGCCTACCACTTTGGTGCTGGCTATTTGTAAGGATCTGAGACACTGGCTGAGGATCCCGGCAACAAAAGGAATCTTGAAGAGCTCGTTGTGCACGGATGTACGTGTGAAGTAGGGGAAGAAGGAAAGCATCTCGAGCGCTTTTTGGCGATTCGAGTGATATTCTAAGATTCGAGCACTTATCATCCAAACGGCCAAGTTTTTTTTGATACCTAAATTTGTGTTACACTTGGCTCTATAGGTATATATAATATATAACTAAGCTTCCCCCAGAATCTAGGAACCAAATGAAAAGAAGCGTGAGCTTTCCTGCGTCCTAGCTAGTAGCTTCCTAGCAGCTACTACTTTACCTACCCCGTACTACTAGCTACTTGTTAGTCCACTACGGCCCAACAAAAACAGGCAAATCACATAGCTTCCCCAGGCAGTTCGGCAGACGGCCGAGCCTTCGGTGGAGCAAACTCTCCGACAGGTGCCAAAGGACAGGTGCCGACAGAACATTTGAAGAAGTGTATACTGAGTGTATACCTCGCACCATCCTGCAAGCTGCATGCGCTTCTACCGAAGTTCTCTCATTTTTGCCACCCATAGGTCGAAGAACAGTTGCATGGATGTGGGTGATTTATCATTGTGATACGCTAGGATGTTAGAACGATGCAGATTGCGGGGCTTTACACTCAAAGACCCGACTTCCTTGCTCTATTCCTAATCGATGGC
The DNA here is from genome assembly GCA_025434845.1 of Phenganax subtilis. Lineage (NCBI taxonomy): Eukaryota > Metazoa > Cnidaria > Anthozoa > Malacalcyonacea > Clavulariidae > Phenganax > Phenganax subtilis. Next base: position 19 of record JAOBYK010448789.1, on the reverse strand, counting down.
CCTTCAGCCCTGGAAATTG
>JAOBYK010448677.1:0-30225 GCA_025434845.1 Phenganax subtilis | reverse complement strand
GCTACAGAAGGTGAAGATTATGATGGCACTGTCCAAGATGTAACATTTCAAGCTGGTGAAACTGGACCAAAGAATGTCGAATTTTCTTTGGTGGATGATACTGACGTTGAACCATCAGAGACATTTAACGTCTCCCTTTCATCACTTTCAAATGCAATTCTGGGGAAGCCTGGAACTGTCAATATTAAAGACGATGATGGTATGGTTGGTAGTGTAAAGTCTCACTAATTTGCTATTTATTTTACTAAGGTGTGAATTGTTGAATTCGTTTAGAAATCCGTATCGGTTTTACAAAACCTATGTACGTTGTACAAGAAGATGATAACACCGCTCAAGTTCAGCTTATTGTGACATCAGGAGCTATTACTTTTCCTGTCAATGTGACGTGAGTAACTCGCATTATCACCTATTCTCTTTTATGAATATTTCTCTCTCTACTTTTGCAAACTGAAGTACTTCTTGCAAAAATGAATGTATTTGGACTTTCTATTTGGACCAATGTCTTTAATATAATGCCTTCTGGAGAATTATATTGACATTCTGGTTGCTGGATCGAATAAATTCGAGGCAGAAGTAGTGAATGGTAGTTATTGTTCGGAGGTCGTTTTGAGATCAAGCAATATCGACATCCTGGTAATAGGTGAATGTAGCTGAAGCTTCTTTGCTCTTGTAGTGTGAGTGGCAATCCTGACTCGGCTGGCTTATCAGATTTCAAACCACAAACGGTGACAGTAAATTTCCAGCCTGGCGATCGCGGCCCCAAGTCAGTGTACTTTGATTTAGTTGATGATGACGACGATGAATTGGATGAGCAGTTCAAAGTATCACTGTCTTCAGAAGATCCAGTGGAATTAGAAAAACCTGTTTTTGTGAATATCGTTGACAACGATGGTAATTGCTGCTTGTTATAATTGGATGTAGATTCTGATAACCTAAACATTTATTCACCTTTGTACCTCGAAACGTATTTTTCAAACAGAAACATCGCAAATTTGTATGACCAGTAAGGATGATTGTCATCCATTTGCCATCTGTGAAGATACTGGACCTGGTCTCTACAAATGTACATGTAAGAAGGGATTTTCTGGAGATGGAAAATATTGTGAAGGTATTGTGTTTCAGAAGTGTTACGTCAAGGTACCATGCTTTACCGGTAGTGTAAATCTTTGCTCTTCTTTATTCTTAGTGATTGCATTCAGTTTCTCCAGTCCAATTTACGATGTTAACGAAGATGAAAAACCGTACATCGAAATTCGTTTAGCGTCTGGTGAATTGAGTGAACCCATTACCATCGAGTATGTAAAACTTTAATTTTTTCCTCGTTTTACGTGGGGTAATTGTTCTTGCCTTGATAATTGTTGTATAGGTTTTGTAGTTGCATTGTTGAGTTTAAGTAAGCCTCAAGCATATATAGCAATAAATGGTGGTCAAATTTAAAAGCTCATACACTTATATGAGCAATTAAGGAAGGGAAACTTATAGTTCAAAGCAAGCATGTACAAGTAATACACGTATAATGAAAACAATGAATATCTATTTCTCATAAGTTGGCCACGATCTGCTGTCATCTTACTATTAGATCTTGCTATTCGTTAGACTGCATTCGTATGAAAGGCAACAAACAGATATCTCCATAATAGATGAAATCAGAGCGTTCAGTAAGTAATAGTATTTCGACTTAATGACTTTTAAATTCCAGAGTGCAAACGGTGAGTGGGCAAGCTGATGATAAAGATTTTACTCCAATAACGACAAACGTGACATTCCAACCTGGTGAAAAGAAGAAAAGAATAGAAATTAATTTGATTGATGACGATACGAGCGAACCCACTGAAGAATTTACTGTCAAACTTTCTTCTCCATCAAGTGTACAATTTGGTACTCCTACAAGGGTCAGGATAAAAGATAACGATTGTAAGTATATTCTTAGAGAGAGGTTGGTCCGCCTAGGCGAGTTCTGGCCTTAGCTACCGTTTCAGGACTGTATATTCAGCATATTAGATAATAATAGGGAACTGCCTGTGGCAGATAATGCCAATAGTAATGAGAAATGATTGCTTCTACAGCTCCTTTACCAGTGGTTAAATTCACTCAATCTGTGTACTATGTGCCAGAGGAGAGCAAAAAGGCAGTCATTGGAGTTGTTGTCACTGATGGTAAATTGTTGGAACCTATTACTATCAGGTGATGAGAAATATTTGAAGTGTGTTTATCGGTATAAGTTTAACAAAGGTATGTGCTGTAGCAAACAAATAACACAGAGTTCATTTCATTTTCAGTGTGTCTTCAAGTCCAGGAACAGCCAAAGAAGGTGAAGATTATGACGGTACTGCCCAAGATGTAACATTTCAAGCTGGTGAAACTGGACCAAAGAACGTTGAATTTCCTCTGGTGGATGACACTGACGTTGAACCATCAGAGACATTTAAAGTCTCCCTTTCATCACTTTCAAACGTCATTCTGGGAAAACCTGCAACAGTGAACATTCAAAACGACGATGGTAATGTATAAACAATCTCGCAATGCAATAATTGCACATTTGTTTGCTTCACCTTGCCTTGTCCTTTTGTTATTTGACAACCTTTTTTTCGACCAATATTATTTTCTCTTAAAATAACAAAGATTTCTTATGATTTAGGTCGAAAATGTGCCATGGATATCGGTTTCCTGGTTGATTCAACCTCGAGCATGCGTAACTGTAACTTACAAAAACAGAAAGATTTTGTAAAAGAACTAGTAGGATATTTGCATATTTCTCCAGACGCAACACGAACTAGCGCTATTGTTTATGCAACTGAAAGTTCGCTTGTAGAAAGATTCAATGAGACGAGATCACTTCAAGATTTTAGATCTGACATTGACGCCCTTCCGTTCAAAGGAGGAAAAGCAAATTTAGACAAAGCCTTACATTTAGCAGCCTCTGCTATGTTTACTGCGGAAAATGGAATGAGGCCGAATGTTCCTAAAGCTCTTGTAGTGCTGAATGATGGTGCTCAAAAGGTGATAACACAATCTTCCAAAAATATTTCTTCTATGTTGCATAAACATGAAGTACGAGTCATTGTCGTCGGAGTGGGTGAAGCTGACCGCGATATTTTGGCTCAAATTGTTGCGTCACCTGAAGATTTAATTGTCGTCGATAGATTTGAAGATGCGAGAGAAAAGATGGCTGGAATATTTAAACGTTTCTGTACAAGACGCGGTAAGGTTTTATTTTAATTGATTGGCGTTGTTGTACGAGATGTTCATGCAATACACTTTTGGTATTTAGAAAGCACTGGTTGCCAGGTTTTAAAGAAATCGGTTGATTTAAACATTGGTGGATGTGTTAGTGAAGAATCGGTTGAAATCGGTAAGTATGAACAATTTACCCTTTCGTTAAAGAGCTAGTCTTTGTGAGTAAAATGCAATTTTTAAATAAGTTGCAACGTGTAGATCAACTACTCTGTGAAATTACCTCATACCAGGTGATTGTGGAAAGATCGATGCTTCTCCAAAGCGGTGTAGTTATTTTCATCCTACAAACTTTGAAGTTCTAATCGCGAAGATCGATTTCCCAACTTCAACTTTATCAAACCATGCAAATGTGTTGCTCTGCTTGCTTCTCATATCTTATACGCTCCAGTTTACTTCTAAAATTAATTTGCGTATGTGTCTCTTAGGTGTGTGTGCAGGAGATTGCTCGTCATCATCGAACTTTGTAAAACAAAATGGATTTTACGAAATGAGCTGTGGCTGTTGCAAAGCGCAAACAAAAGTTACGAAAATTGTTCAACTGAAATGTAGCATGATGGCTTACCAACGATTTACCATCCGAGAAGCTGCATCGTGCTCGTGTGAATCTTGCGAGCCATCCTGCGAATCTTGCCAGATACCTGCTCAATAGATAGAAAAAGTTTGAGGATGACATACTTTAAAACACACTCAGTCTAGTGTAGTTTAATTTAGTTAAGCATGGTTGGATCAATAGTCAGAGAAAATAAGACAGAGCGGGACCCGGGATTACAAACTGAGAATTTTTTTGACTTGAACATCGATGAACAGTTTTAGGAAATGTGGCTTTAGTTACCTATCATTTAAGGCAAAGTATAAGAACAACTTTGATCTGTGAACATTGACCATTTGAAAATTTGCGGACCACGTTCGTTCGCGTTGCCACTTTTTTACATCATCGAATTATTTTTTGTGTTTATGAATTAGAAAAGATGAAAAGCGAGTCGTATGCAAAACGACTTTTCATTCCTCGGTAGACTGCAGCGTTGTGAACACAATTATGCAGGTAAGTCAGTCAGAAAAATCTTGTCACCCGCGCGCACAAATAAAACGAAAGAGAGAGATCTAATGCAAAAATACTTTTAGCGGTTTTTTTCTTGTTGGCCGGCGTACAGCTGTGAGCTATTTCACAAAATGAATCCAATAGGTTGGTTTGTGAAAGAACTTCTTTATTTCCTCTTAGAAGAATAAAGAAATTAAAGCTGCTATTATAGCAGATAGAATCTGTACCAGGTTTCGCACAAAAGAACCGCTCAAGAAATAACGAATTCTTCGGAATTTTACTTTGCTGCTCTACTTGCTACAACATTATGTAATATTTTGAGGTTACCTATGGTTGCATATCACCGCTGAGACACCTGGTAACGCTATAACTCAACAGCCAAAAATATTTAATCTCCCTAGCTGTAAATGCTATATATAGAAAACAAGCGTATTAGCTGGTAATAATTGCTCTGCTGACAATCAGTTTGAAATTGCTCTGTTTCGGCTGTTTATAAAGATCTTGACTCTATCTTTGCGACACTCAGGACCACATTGAAAACCAGGCGTAAAGCAAAAGAACATTATCTACAAATGGCAGTCGGCTGTTTTCAAGTGGCTTATGAAAATTAGGGTTAATTTAAAACAACTTGACGTTTTTCTGCAAGTACTTATTGACATACGGTGAGCCAAAAAGCGAGCTATATAAGAAACAAAAGCGAAACCCCGTCGGTTATTGACCATATGATGAGAAAAATATCAATAAACTTATACTGTGAATTTAGTGGAGAATTACCGCGGACAAGCACACATTACCAGAAGTCAACCATGATCAGACGTGACATTCACTATTCGCACATGAAAGCACATGATGAATTTGATCGGACAGAATATTTTCGGGAAGACCTACAGTGCCTGTGACAAGTGACAAGATGAGGATGCATGCGTTACATAAGGTCCTGAGTTATTCATAAATAAAAAGCGAAAATCCTTGACGGAATTGGAAGCAAGATCTGTGCCTCTAAGTTTTGGTACTCGTCATGTTAGAGAGCTTAAAGCTTCGCGTCCAACGACAAACACCAGGCACCAGGCGAAGAAAATTGCCTATACAAAGACAGTAAGGCAAAGATAATTACTTGTGTCAGCACAGGATGCTAAAATAAAACTGTTTGACAAAACAAAGGAAATTCCAAAAAGATGAGAGGCGACAAAAGTCTGCCAAGAAAAAACGGCTCTGCCATTTGCCGTAGCTTTTGAACCCAAAGCTTAAATTCTCTGTTCTACATTTCGTGCAAAGAAGGTCATGCGACCTCTTTTCTTTTCAAAGCTCATGTATCAGCAACACAAGTTAATCAAAACATGTTCAGAATATAGATAATTTTTGAAGCTTAGAAAGTTTTCCTTTTACTTTAAAAGACTACTCGCATGTCATTTCTCATGATCAAGTCACTTAACGCTTCAAACACATAAACTGAATTTTCTCATTTATCGATAAACTAGACAAATCAATCACTCACTCCTCGAATTTTAAGACGATGACCTGATATGCACTGAGGTATAACGGAAGTGTTTTGTTCCTTGAAATATTTCAAAGCAGAGATCAATCTCATTATTCATGAGGAACAAGGTGCTCGCCTGGGAAAGAATGTCAATCTCAGTTTCAAAAGTCCTAATTCGACGTTTTTGTTCAAGCAAGCAGTGACCGTACACTGAAGAAAATAATGTGAAGGCATTTTGGGCGAAGCTTGGAGCCTGCATGACCATGATACGTCCAAAGAAACGGACAGCAGACTAGGCAATCAAAGGCAATATCAAACCACTCGTTTATCATGCGTGCACCAAGCGATAGAGTCAATATTTAAAATACCATTCATGACTTTTATGAAACAAAACCGCAAAATGATATGAAACATCAAACAGTTCATGCTGAGAACAAACCTATTGAACACTGCGCAATACGCGACGCCCGATGTGGTAATTATAAATGCATGTAAGCTACGTCACAAACAAACAAACGAAACTTGCTTGTGTTCTCCCATGCATGTGATATGCGATCAAAAAATTCCACAATTTCACTTGGGTTTATAGAACAATTTGTTATATCACTCATTACACCACCACTTTCTCGTGTACGTATCGTAGCTAGTTTTTGAATAACCTATTCAGTTGACGCACAACCTGATAAAGTTTAAACCGTTGGCATGGTAGGTAAGAACAGTAGGTAAATGTCTTTCTTTAAAATCACAGGTTTGTGGTGAGGTTTTACCACCATGCCCAGCATGTCATACTGTACACCTGTTTCACATCACTTACAATTACCCCACGAAATCTTAAGAACAAAAAAACTAAGCACCATTGACTAACCTTTAATTTGCGAAGTAGTCAAATTTCTTTTCTAAAAGTGGCATGAAAATACCAATATGAAATTTCTCTTTTTCTAATGAAGTTATAATTTGACAATAACATATGCGTGTTCGTCACGTTCAATCCCCATCACCAAAAATTTCAGGGTTCACTATACCCTGATTTAGAATTTGACATTAGGTAAATATCATTGCGTAATTAGGATGATTTTAGGTGAATTCATCGAGCTTAGCTATCCACGCAAAATTCACCTTCTGCTTCTTCAGCTCCTCTTTTCTCAACTATGCCAAATATCGTTTTTCAAGTAAAACCATGTTATAGTGCGCGGCATGGTAGTCGATTTAATTTACGCATTGAAGTGTTCTATGTATATATTTAACCAGATAATCATGCGTCAGTGGTCTGGCTTTCTATGTTTTATTAGATACAAATTTTTTGGTGAAACGAATCAGTTACATAAATAGGACCACGGTCAACTGAAAGAAATCAACGACCACTAAACCTCCGCACTATCGATACACATATTATACTAATACAGAATCTAACAGAGTTATGTATCCAGAATGGATGTACCTGCTCGTCCTAGCTATATCGTACACTAGAATCATCATATAGCATATCTCGAATTAAATCACTTGCCAGGTACAGTATTTACAACTATATTCTTTGACGTCACCTTAACTACTATTGACGGCGTTTCCGCGTCTACTTTCGGTAATAATCTTGAATTTCTACCAGATGTCGTGCATATTCCTAACTAATAGGCTATTGTTTAATAAACTATCTTAACCAAACCGGCGGTGATGGTGGCCGTTATCGTGTTTCTGTAAACCCTTCTCCAGCATATCTCATCCTGATATGAATGGCAAGCCATTTCGGCATCTAAAAGACGTCTTAATAAAATACAAATGTAGACGACCTTTGAATTATTGAACCGTGTATCAACGCACGACAACACTTCCTGGTAAAGATTTCAACACGTACGTCTACATATGTACAGTATGTGGCGTTGGTTGGTTACGTTCGAAACATCAAAGCAGTTGATGCATAAAAAATTCTCTTCACATTTGCTCAGCCTAATTTGAGTTTCTCTACCTTGACCATAGTTCTTTAAAACAGTTTGCACCATGAACACAAATAAGATGTCACATCGTATTTTATTCCATTGGCGTTGTTAAACTGGACATACGTACTGAAGGCCGCCCACATTCTCTGCGTGCGTAAGCTGTATCAATTTAATCTTCCATGAACACATCTGGTTAAACGGTAGTAGCTCAATTTGTGGTTAGAATAAGGCAATGGAGTATGCAAGGAATGCATTGGTGTTGTATGATATGGCCCTCGTAACCCGCTATAGGCAAGACCTCGGTAAAAAACTGGACAAATCTGTAACAGGTCTGATGCCAAGATATTACGAATATAAAACAAAAAAAATTGCAAGATACAGTCTACCTGACTGAGTGAATAACTAAAGTATCGAAAAGTACGGTCGAACTTTTCTACTAGGGTGTCGGCGCTATAGAGGTCTATAGAGGTCTAACAAAGTGTCTCCTGAGTGGCATCTGTTGATGGAAAACGTCGGCTGTACTCCCATTGCTATTATTATGCCAAGTACTGAAGTTTCTAAGTTTCTGTTCAATGACGACAGAAATTCGGATTCAGACCAGTAATATAAGACGAAAGAATTAAAAATGTTATCAAAATTTTTTACAAATAAATATTCAGGGTGTGTCCTAAAAAAAGTCAATTAGTTTTTGGGCAAAACAGGTAATCCGCTTGGCACCTTGTATGTTTACAACATCAGTGGTAAACTCACCCCGTGCCTGCAACAAGCCTACTTTTAGACTTAACCAGTATTTACCTCTTGAAAGATTGTTTGAATAGCAACAAGAATTTGCGTCAATTGCTAATTACGTGTTTGCCTAGTTCATCTTACAACACTTCACAGATAAAGGAAAAACGACTGTTAAACTCACGTATACATCTCCTGCCAGAATGGGACAAGATGTTTTCACTTTTGTCCCTGTTCGGCGTATCTATGAACAATTTACCTCATAGACTAACGCGAGGACTAACGTTTGATTTAGATAAATCCACTCACCACAGCTGGAACAGTAAAACTACAATAAAACTACAAAGTGTGGTTGCAAAATATTGCATATTGTGGAAAATATATTCCTGCGAAGTTTGTAAATTTTGTAAATAATAACTGTTGCAGCCACCATGTGCGAAAATTGCTGACGATTTTGAGCATTCAGTACAAAAACATAAGAAATTGGTAAACTTTGCAAGGCTATATTTTTCCCGTTCTTAAAACATTTCGCTACCAAGCTTTGCAATTTTACTAAATTTCTTGCTGTGGTGACAGGTTCTATATGCTTTTTGTCCGTTCAAAAGTTAGTCCATGAATGCAAGTTGTCCCTTGTTTAAAGGCACAGGCCAAAAGGTGATTCAATATAATAAGTGAATGCATACTGATTTTATTTGCACAGCTGGCAATAACCTCTTTAACTATTAGATTAATAGCTGTTAGAAGTCAGAGTATTGCGAGGAGGCAAGGCTATACCAGTCCTGAGTCCTGAAAACCGTCTATAGTCGTTATGTTCCTCACACGCTGAAGCAGGCCAGTAACTGACGCACGAGCGTTTGCTGCTATTTCGATAATATTTTGGTCGTGCAGTAGAACACATTTAACTAGATCCAGTTTTCAAAACTGTTGGCATTGGTGCTTAAAATCTGCGAAGCCGGTGACACTTATGTACATTACAGTTTGTCTATTTTCACTTCGAATTGTCTGTCACCACCATTCAGGTTCTGAGAATATACTTTCTTTTCTTTTCTCGTAAAATGCAGTATTTGTTTAATGTTTTTAGATTGGCAGAGCTTGTATTAGTCCCACTTTCTAAAACTGCATACGGCTGTGGAGAACGTACAACAGAATCTAAAAAGTAATAATTTCTCCCATCTTTACAAGTTCTTAGCTGGAAGAATCGATGGACTTGGCTAGAGTAGTTTAGCATATCATATAGTACAAGGTCAGTTTAGAACATGAGAACTGAGAGCTGCAAATTGACCAATCCATGAAAGGGTTGATGAACAACCCGTAAATGTTTGATAAGTACACATTCAACTGAAACATTTGTGGAAAAATTAGCGTAAATGAATTAATCTGTTGTAAATGAATTTAAATACTGCGCTGACAACAGGAGATTATGGTGCCGGGGTGAACGATGGTATTTTTATCATGACTAGCCGTCCAGGAATTGCGAGTTTGCGGAGCTCGCGTTACCCATTCTGTGGTCACTTCCCGCCGAGTTCAGCCCACAACATGATCCAGCTTTCAAATACAGATTGCTTGGAGCAGCGAGCGAAGCAAAATCTGAAGAAAGGCAAATTTTGCAACTTACCTCATTTTTCTCAGCGTTTTTGATAGATAAACAAATGCACGCGTGTACGCATTTATACCTTATCACACACCTTCAATATCATGATTGCTCTCAAACGTATCAGATTAATCAGAACAATCAGTAAGGCAGGATTTTTATCTTGGAAGACAACAATCCCCTGAAATAAACAGGGTGTGAAAACAGGATATTCTGGTGAAAAGATGTGTACTGAAAAAGGCAAGATTTAAAAATAATGTTGAGATTTCCATTTTATTTTACCGCATGTCAGTCATCAGCTTAATAAGGAATTAATCATCAGATAATACTAGTGGAACTTCCTGTAAGATTATTTGACTTTGAACACAAAGAGCACTTGTGTACTCGGGGTTTTTGGTGTGCACGACCGGGGTTCAAATAGGATCAGAAAAACAACAGGACTTTACACCGACGGTGTATTCCCACGAAGCACTACTCACGGCAGCATTTTTTCGAACGTCTAAGAATTACCAAAGAGTTTAAAGAAAAAAGCCTCGGTAAGTTGCTAATGATTTTTACATGCGTCCTTATACATAGAGAGGCTGACTAACAACTTGGAAGATGCGGTAGTGGTATTTGTGTTTTGCGTTTTTTGACGATTAGTCCAAACGTAAATCGATACTGAAGGACATATGTCAAGTGGGAAAAGTTTTTCGCGTTAAATTCTCAGAGTTGGTTTATTTCGTAATGGATATTTATTGATTGTTTTTAACTCATATCCTGCTTCTGCGCAAGAAGTCATAATCAAGTTGCTAGCATTTCGCTCTGTCCAGCAGCCACATTTATGAAATCTATCATGCGTAATCGAAATCATAATTTGGCAGTAGGGTTGCATATCCATACCTTCAGCTTTGCTGATAGAAACAAATTAGAGAGGCAATACCGTTAAAAATGCTAATTGTTTTTAGGCTGGGTCGCGAGGTCAAAACTCGCACATATAAAATAATGTTCTTAAAATGCTACATAATAAACAAACATAAGCGTGTAGTAAATAAAATTTTTAATAGTGAGAGTGTGCATAAGAATACCATGCTACTTGATTACTGTCTCGAATGCACAAACTCGATTCTCTATTTAACACCGTTATATTGATTAAGAATACGACAGATTTTCTTATATTCACTTTCTAATTATTGATATATCCTGTGATTCAGAGCAGGCATCAAGAATAACGAACAGTTGTTGTAACTGCTATTAAAATATAGAGTTTCAAACTAAATTGTAGAATGGAATGCATATCAAGATATCAATACTTTTTTGTGGCAGGAATGTGTCACCCAAGGGATGAAAGTGTTAAAAGATAAATCATAATTCCACTTAGAATTTGTAACATAATGAGACACATACTCACTCTTGTCCAGACCAGCCCCGCTATTCAATGAATATTCAGTATTAAATGGGGAAAGAAAACTCTATGTCCTTGCTATTTTCTTTAAACGTGATGATCATACCTAACTGAAGTGAATTAAGGGTCAGGTTACAGGCAAAGACTCGAACGAGTAAAGAAACTGTTGTACCTGAAATTGATTTGCAAGAACATGTGGCTAACTCACTATAATTTCCATTTAAATGAAATACGGTCATAATTACTCTATTACCACAGAATAATGTACTGTATTTCAATATAACGTAATCAGACATGCGGTGAGTAACGTTCACACGAAGTGCAACATAAAGTCAGCATGCGCACCTAGTATGAATGATTTCAACCAGAAAATATTGCGCAACTGTTGCTTTGGACAACAACTTCATTGTTGCACTTGACTCGTTTCTGAAAATTTGGTCAATGTTTCTAGTTGACAACAATAGTAGGCTATATCTGAGGGTATCATACACACTCTTGATATTTCAACTCGAGCCAGAGATGCTATCTTGTAAAGATTCTCACATATGCAAAGTCAAAAATAATTACTGTGACATTCTCCTGCTATAATCTTGCAAAAAACTCCACTTGATGGTAATTTTTGTTGGCCATCTGTTAATCTGTAAAGTGATTAACGTCAGAGCAACCTATCATGGCAGGGGTGTTATCACCACAGGTGACTCGGAAAGTCAAGCAAATGTTCCTTTTTTAAAACGAATACAACTGTTGAACAAGAACCCACTTCAACTTGAAAGTAATCCAAATTTATGGCAATAAGATCGCAGTCTTGTGAAACTAATCGATTAAATGCCTGGTGATACTTAAACTTCACTGCCCAGAGGGGATGGAATTATTTTTGCTATATTCAAACAACAGGGGTCAACCCTTCCGAGTATGTTGACATAGCATGCGAACGCCAGTTTGTTTTGAAATGGTTATTATCTTTTCAATGTTTGCAGAGTTTACATAATGAGCTATTAGTATATGTTTTGTAACGTTACTTCAAGTAGAAATGATTATATTTGGAAATCTGATTATCTTAACCCTGAGTAATTGTGCTGTGTTTGTAGTGTATATATAGATTATACTAACGCTTGCACCCTCAGGACTTCGCGCCAGGTCAACGTTATTCACGGCATAAGCAAGACTTATTGGAAAAACTTAGATTTTAGAAGATAAGTGCTTTAGCAGTATGGCCTCTTGACGCTCGATTTGGCGAACTACGAGGTTCATGACTCAACAAATGAAGTTGGAATCTAACTAAGACGTTCATGTTTCGTGCGCGTCTACGTAACTCGTATAATCCATTCATACAAGGCTGCACTCAGCACGTCTTTACGAAATTCTACCCCTGCATTTCGTTTAGCACAATTGTCGTCGAGACCGCAGACCTACAGTGAAGTATCGTGACCATGCCTGTGGCTAGACATCCGGATTACAAAAATACGTTTGCACGTTTATAACCATATACGGGGAGCAACTTATTACTGCAGTGTAAACAGGGCAAAACTGCAGAAAACAAACAAAGCTATTGATTGCATGACTTGGCATTTCGCCTCGAACGCTTAAGTATATAGTCCTTGGAATTACTACCATGCATATTTCAACGCCGTCGCTCAAATTACAGTTTAGTTTTCTGTGAGGAGAAGCATTGTATTGTCTTCGCACTGTTCTCACAGTGTGAGATTATATACATGTTGTAAAAAACTGCCATTAATGTAAGTATAAAAACGCTGTCCGAATTGCAGTTAAATGGCGATTGAAAATAGTCGGAAAGGCAAGCATGTCGTTACAAATGAAGATGCATGGAGTGAGATATCAACACAGGCTGCGAGCCAGAGGAACAAATGAATAGAGTTTTTAATGTTTCTCGCATTTTAGTTACACACAAGCCCATAGTTATACAACAATTTACGAACTTAATCAATCAGGGGTATAGTGGATTTATGCATTTTACATAAGTTTTACATTATATTAGAAATTAAATCGTGCTCAAAATAGTTCTGCAATGATACAATTTTTGCGCAAGTGCGCAATGTCATACGCATAGTACGAAACGTTTCAGTGCCAATAAGATACGTTGTTCTCTGAATATGTAGTATTTTAAGCTTTATTGAACTAGGCTTTACGATCAAATTCCAACCTTCAATGAGAAGTTCGCTCAAAAACAAAGAGCAATTATTGTCATAATGTTCGTCAGGCAGCAAAGACGCTGGTTAGACTAGCTACTTAGGAGCATGTTGACAACATGCGATCATTGTGGTGTAACACCAGTATCAGTTACCACATAATGGATCCCTATCATACTAATTCATATGATTCGACAAAATGTAATTCGTGTGATCTTGGGTTTCGCATTTAATTACACCCAGGCCAGCCACCGCAGTAATTGAGATCATTGAGGCCATGTAGCCATGTAGGACCGGGTGGTTTCACAACCTTGTACTCATGAACAATAATATCGAATCGATTATACTTTATGATCATAAAACGCTTTCAAAAAGAAATGTAAAATGAAGACGAAATGGTGTAATATCAACTGCTTAAGTGCCAAAACCAGCATAGTTATTAGAAAGACAACAAGTACTTTGTGTTATCTCTTAGGCGGCATAGTGTTATATTGAAATTTTATGCGAACCCGGTCCATAATCCAGGTGACGAGTGATTAACAAAGATGTTGAATCGCGCCAACAACATGACTCTGCAAGGAACAGCACGACAGGAATGAATTTAATTCTATAATAATAGTAATTTATGTAGATTTTAATGGCTTTTCCGAAGAAAGAAGTTTTTGGCCATCGGTAAATCCTATTACAAACAGTTGTTCGTCAAAATTTTGAGGCGCACGTTCTTGCGCATGTACTTACTGTTTGCCTTGTGATCAACATGAATGCCATTGTAAATAATTAGAACTGGATGTCATTTAAGTAATTGCTTTGATTGCTCGGTAAACAGTACACATACAAACAACCTATTGCAACATCATTACCGTCAGCACGAAGCAGAGATGGTAATATAAATTAAATTCTTGAATGTGGTGTTTAAACTCGATAAAGCCAACATATTGGGGTGCATGGGCTTTTTAGTACGAAACGAGAAGGGACTCTGCTTTTCCTTTGAGGATAAAAATTCCAATAAACTTTAGTATGGTGTCAACAGACGATTGCTTTCTTTGCAAAATAGCGGGAAATTACAATTTCCGTCGGGCTTTCACAATTTGCAATGTTAAAATATAGATCACGCAAAAACTCAAAAGGTATTTTTGAATATGATGCGCAGGGTCAATCCCTTACCAGAAATGTTTAAAATGTCGCCTCATCCTCGAGTGTCTGTCACTGTCAGTAGTGTCTGCGACAATAATTCATTTTGTCTAAATAAAATTCAGATTCTGTAACTGAAAACTTGTCACGAAAAGCTGCCTAAGGCATGATTTAGACGTCGCATTTACATCTATTTTATTCCGTTGAAGTGATATGAAACGCCGTCTTTGTCGCGAATTTAACATCTTAACTAAGTTTATCTAAGTTTAGAAAACATTTTAAGGCTGTGTTATTGCTGTAGATACGGTTAGACGTGGCCAAGAATAAATTTTTCATATTAAATTCGTCATTTTAAATGAAATCGATGAAAAAATGCGACGTCAACTATGCCTAAGGAAACGACAATCATGCTTGCTGACTGTATGAATGTAAAGTACAACCAATTTCCACTTCTTGCTCTTTATGACAAATGTAACAGTTGTGCGCCTATTATATTGAAATCTTGGAAGAGAAAGCCTTTAAAATTATATCTGAAGTTGTCTTACATTACTGGTACTGTATGGTACGAACCGCAGTCAGTTTGGCTCTTAGGCCCCGTTTACCCAGTACTGGATTCGCATGCAGTTTCGAGGTGAGTGTAGCTCGTAAAGTTATACTAATGTTGCAGAACTTAATAACAACTGCGTAATCCTACAACAACTTGTCCGAACCAATACAAGCGTAAAGTGACTTAAGGCGATGCCGTGACAATGCGAACCCATACCGTAAACGGGGCCTTAGGACATCATATTTTACAAAAGAATAGACATCTTGATAGGGTCACGCAAAACATGCAAACCACAAGCTGTATTTCTTGTTTCTCTTTAGCACTGGGTGTTGTAGACGTGGACTAGCATGAAGATTCTGGGCCTTCTTCTGTTGGCCGTGATAGTACGATCGCGTAAGTCTTTAAAGTTCTCAACGAAAACAGAAAAGAGACTATATTCGTTAAACAGCCTGGTTTGCATAGATATGAATTCACCCCAACTTAATCGGAAAGCGTATTATCGGTGACCATTGATGTGTAGAATCCTTTGTCTGTTCAATTTCATTTTCTGCGTCCCTGGTCACAGACTATGAATCGGGCAGTATCGTCGATGAATGGCCATGAATTACGACACATGGAAACCAGGCTTAGGGAAAAAATCGAATCATCATACATATCAACGTTTCACAAATATTAACGAGCATGCCATACATGTATTTCACGCAGTATCACAAATCATTGGGTGCTGAACTCCCCCGGGGGTTGGTCGAATTGCGCAAACTTCAAGTTATAGTCATTGATCTACTATTGTACAATTTCTGTAGAGCCTAACACATGTGGAGAAGATGTGTGTCATAGATATGCAACATGTGTTGATCCACGGGCGGGAAAGTGTTCTTGTAACGACGGATATACTGGTGATGGATACGCCTGCACAGGTATAGAAACACTTTCTCTAATTATGGCATAAAGATCGCCAGATTTGCTGAATAAATACGCCAAACTCTGTGTTCAACGGCTCTTTGTTTTGTTGACGTTGGCGTTTTGTTTTCTTTGTTTTCTTGTTGGCAGCAATAAAGGTGTTTGGCTAATTTATTCAACCAATCAGGCAACCCTGATAGCATATTATTACTGTTAATGAGCGGATTAATGTTGATAGGGCTCATCGATACGAAAACATATATTGTACGACAAATGAGCTTCTTTTAGTGCAACTCAAAGGAACGCTACGTTCTCCGCATGAACATCCTCCGGTCTTTTTAACGTAACATTGCTCTTTCGCACTAACCTGCAAAATATGGAAACGTTCTATGACAATTCGCTATTTTCTGATGCTATTATTCAGGAACAAAAAATTGTGAGTCTTCACGGAACGATTGCCATCCAGATGCAACGTGTACTGACACTGGACCTGGTACGCATGATTGCACTTGCAACGAAGGTTTTGAAGGAGATGGAAAGACATGTGAAGGTAATGATATGATATCGTAATAATAAGATTTTTCGACCCAACTGTAGTAACTACGTGTGTTGTGGTAACTTTTCATTTTTCGATTTGTTTAGTTGCAGACAAAGCTGAAGAGCAGTGCCAGAAAATGGACATCATTTTCGTCGTTGATAGATCATCTAGTATAAAAGTTAGTGACTACGATTTAATGCGTAAGTTTCTGCTCTCTCTCGGAGAAAAACTAAGAATTGGAGAACGAAATACCAAAGGTGAAGTGATCGGTCAAGGGGCTATTGTAACGTTCAGTGAGGAAGGTACAAAGAGAATATCTTTGGAAGAGAGTCAAACTCCGGGAGCGTTTGCTAAGGTAGTAAGAGACATGCCAGGACCACTACCAGGAGGTCGAACTAAGACACATCGTGGTCTGAACGTTGCTGACACAGAAATAGCAATAAAATCAGCTGGATATCGTGAAGATCAGAAAGATGTTGAGAAGATATTCATGGTTATCACGGACGGCCAACAGACACGAGAATCAAGACGGCGAGGATACAAATACGTGAAAGAAGCCATGCAACCGTTCTTTGAAAGGAGTGATATGAACGTGTTTGCAGTTGGAGTTGGCTTGAGACAAAGAAGAGCAAAACAACAAGTACGAGATATGGTACAAAAACCAGAAAATGCCATTCTTCCAAAAGACTTCGCGGAACTTAGCCAAACCGTGGGGGAATTCTTGAAAAAGTTTTGTCCAGGTAACACTGAAACTTTTAAATTAAATTGCGTCTTGTTTGGTAAAAATAGTAGTGCCAATGGACCTTTATCCTTACAGACAAAATTTCGAAAATTTTTGAACTAGGAAAATCTTTTACCACAGCCTGAAAGAGCATTCTGGATTTAGTAAAACTGCCATGTTTGGATGCGAAATGTTGTAATATAAAGAAAATATAGCCGTGCAAAGTTGGCAAATTTTGTATGTTTTTCTATTATGTGCGGGAAATGGATACCTCTCATTCGAGAACTTGAGTATCCATTTCCCGCGCGCAAAAGAAAAATATAGAAAAATTGCCAACTATGCACGGCTATATTTTCTTTATTTTACAACATTTCGCATCCGAACATGGGAGTTTTACCAAATTCAGGATGCTGTTTCAGGCTGTGGTAAAAGATTTTCCTAGTTCAAACTTTTTTGAAATTTTGTCTATAAGGTTAAAGGTCCATTGTGGGCTATAAAACTTCAAAATGCGGCCAAACAACGTTGCACATGGGAAAACATCTGTAGTAGAGAAAGCAAGAAAAATAAGAATCCCGTAGCTCCGTTCGTATGTACATATACTAATACATGCCAAAACAATTTCTAGATGCTTTAATATGTGGAGCCAGTGACGATTGCGACGAGTTAGCGACGTGTGAAGACACCGGAGCCGGAGAATACGAGTGCACCTGCCCAAATGGATATGTTGGAAATGGAAAGAAGTGCATAGGTATTGAATCATAATGGAGTACCATTGTGCAAAATAATAGAGCTTTTAAACCTTTTCCATCTTTAGTGATTAAATTACTTGCAACATCATATTTTTGTTTCAAAATACTGTCGAGTAAAATGCTGAGATGGCACATTTTCTACATTTATCTCTAAAGCAAGCCGCACGCTAGGCGAAAGTTTCGTGCGAAAAGTGCGCGGCGAAAAAAATATCAAACATGTTTGATATTAAGCGCTTTTACCGCAGCGGCGAATGCGCTCGAAAATCAACACCGCACACCCGAAGAATTCTTCGCGGCGAAATTAGCGCTGCGCTATTTTCGTCTAGTGTGCGGCTGCCTTAAGGAAAGAACGAATACACGCCACGTTTTTCTTTTCCCTCGCTTTGTAAGAAATATAGCTTGATTCTCTTGAAAGAGACACTTTTACAAAATGCCACAAATCATTTTTATAGTTTGAGATAAAACTCTTCACATTATTTAATTTAGTTCCTCCAATATGTGGTTCTGACAGAGACGACTGCCATCCTTTCTACGCCACGTGCACAGACACTGGTCCAAACCAACATGTGTGTAAATGTGTAGAGGGATATACGGGCGATGGAAAATCATGCATAGGTAAGCTTTGTTCAGCGTGTGTATCCATTTAAACAGTCCAGTATTATACAGCTCATAGTATTATATATTTTGTGGACGGACAGCGTTTCATGCATCAATTCTAATGAATTTAAATTCGCTCAAGAGCTTCATCTCCTGAATGATGAAGGCGCTCAAGACTGGACTACTGAACTGTGGAGTTTTGAATTTGAGTTTTTGTTCATTTTCATTCATTTTGTCAAACCACAACAGCCACCACGACTTGCTACCAAGTGTTCCAAGTTTGCAGAGTTTTTAGATCCTATTGCTCATATATATACGAAGTAGCATGTGAATCGACTTGACACGAATGGCAGTAATGACCCAGTGATAGCACCTACTAACATCGATTTTAAACCCTAACACAGTCACTTTATTCCTCCGCGTGATTTTCTACTTGACCTTTCTAGCTGCGAAGATTTGTGGTACTCCGAGAGATGACTGTCATCAACACGCTTCATGCACAGATCTAGCACCTGGAGAGTATGAATGTAAATGTAACGAAGGATATACCGGAGATGGAAAGAACTGCGTAGGTTCGTCAACTTTTCCCATTCTAACCTCAAATCTTATAAAGGGTCTGTATGTTCTCTCCAGTCGGGGAGGGACAGTTTCCTAGATCTTACTGTTAGTTCACACTATGTTACTTGTGTACATGACCCCGGCGAGATCCCACCACTAATCTTGGCTGATTAGCGGAATTTCGGCAAGACGAGAGGAGGAAATTGCCAAACAGCTCTATCCTGAGAATTTTCCGACATTACTGTGCCCTGTAATTTCTCCCTTTGTCGAAAAAGCAAGCGGGGCAAAGACTCGTATTCAGCGTTTTAATGCATTTTCTCGCCTGGGCGGGATGGAATGAAGTCGGCTTAGCGGAATCGTATATACGGGCCCAATAAGAGATTTTTCCAATTCTTCTTAATTTTTATGCAGAAATAAAGATCTGCGGCACACCACAGGATGATTGTCACGAATATGCAACATGCACAGACACTGGTCCAGGAACGTACGAATGTAAATGTAACTTGGGTTATTCAGGAGATGGAAAATCATGCATAGGTGGGTACAACTGATAATAAAAAGAAAATATTTCCTCTCGCATGGGAGCCAAACAAATTCTCTTGCCTTAAGGTTCCTTTCTGTATACAAACTTTTTTGAGTAAATTAATTTGGACATTTTCCTTGAACTGTTAACATTAACGAAAGGGGCTTAATGATGAAAGTAGCAAATGTAGTCTATTTTGATTCAAGGCAAAATAATAATGACATGAAGAAACGTTAGGACACAAAAGCCAAAAAGCGCTAGGGTGTTAAGCTAAAAGACACGACTAAAATCTACATCTTAATAATGTTGCCAATGCAATAGTATCCCTCTTACACTTTCCAGCTATTGTGATCGCATTTGACAGTCTAAGTTACGATGTCAAAGAAGAAGATAAAAAAGCAGTCGTTCAATTTTCTGTGCAAGCCGGTGAAATAACTGCTCCAATAACTTTCAAGTAAGTATTCAATGTAATGATTTGTAGTTACTTATTTCTCTATTCGCTTTTTTTCTTCAGCAATCAGGGTCGATTGTTTAAAACTTCTAACTACGTTTTAACTACAATTTTGTAGTCAAAATGTAGTTAAATCTTAAATATTCGATTGTGGTTGGTTGATTTTCGTACTTAACTATGGTTAACTTTAACCTTGGTTTTATACAACCGGACCCAGTATGTTATATTTAATTACATTTCTGTAATCGTAACGCAACGTATCGTTTCTTTTTGTTAGTATAAATACAGTTCTTGGCACGGCAGGAGAAACTGACTTTACTGGAGTGTCCCAAAAGTTTACTTTTCAACCTGGAGAATCTGGTCCTCTGTCGCTGGAAATTGATATAGAAGATGATACGGAAATTGAACCGACGGAGTCATTTACAGTCGCTCTGAGTGATCCATCGTATCCTATACAACTTGGCCAACCTGCAACAGTGAATATCATTGACAATGATGGTAATTTTCAGATCACATAACGTCATGATTTTGACGCCGCAGATCCCTTGTTTAACGTATTCTTTCTGCCAGAATTTGTCGTCTATGGTTACGTGAAAGCATACAGTAATATACTATAGTTATTGGCATCATCCAATCAGTTATCACGTTTCCCACGCTGTGTACACTTTTGTACAGTATATTTGAAATACAATGTAACGTAAATGTTGTGTATTTGTAGAAGCCGTGATTGAATTCTCAAAACGTGTTATCAACGTCAAAGAAGATCAAAACGCAGTAATGGAAATTGGTTTCAGGTCAGGTTCATCCAGCTCTCCTCTCACGGTTAGGTAAGCTTGCCAAGATAAACCAACTGACTTTAATTGATTTGTATGATTCAGTGATTAGAGAGTAGACAAAGTGTGTGAATTGCTGCTAGTCTGGATTCTACGTTTATATATGATATCATTTTCAATTTAAAGTTTGGCTACAAAACCTGGAACAGCTTCTGACGAAGATTTTGTTGGAAAAACAGTAGATGTTAGATTTGAAGCTGGAGAAACTGGTCCAAAGAAAGTCGAGTTTGAGATCATTGACGATGCATTGTTAGAAGATACGGAGTCGTTCACAGTCTCCATCGTCTCATCTTCTTTAGATGCGGTTATAATGGGAGAACCATCGACCATTAATATTCTGGACAATGACGGTTAGTACGATTTGACTGCCGTATTACACAGAATAATAAGCTGTAGACATCACACGTAAGTAAACTATCTTTTAGATGCTATAATTGGTTTCATGAAGTCCGTTTACGATGTTCCTGAAAACCAGAATGCCGTGATCGAAGTTGGATTTTTGTCTGGTCAAGCTTCTGTACCAGTTACTGTATGGTAGGTTGATTTAAAGCACCATATATTTGTGAAAATATTATTGTTCCCGTGAGGGTGATTTGCATGTTCAACGGCGTTCTTTACTTTGCGCTATGTTTTTTTACCTGCCTTACACTTTTAAGTAAAACTCTTCCACCTTAACGAGTTAACGAAAACTAAGTGTATGTTCCATTCCGTAGGGTAATGACACAGACTGGTGGAGCTGGAATGGATGATTTTAAAGCAAAGTCAGTAAATGTGACTTTTGAACCTGGCGAGACTGGTCCAAAGTTTGTTGAAATTGACATTGTAGATGATAAGTTCATTGAAGGAACAGAGAGTTTCTCCGTGACATTTATGTCTTCTTCTGTTCCCACCATTGGTACTGGAGATGACGCCGCTGTTAGGATTATTGATAACGATGGTAATATAGTTCATACGCAGTGGTAGTATGTTTGTCATAAGGAACTGATAAGAATTATCCCGAACATTTAGAGGCAGTCATTGGCTTTACGCAGAAGCTTTATGACATTCCTGAAGATCAGAAAGCTGTTATTGAAGTTGGGTTCCTCAATGGTCAATCAAACGTTCCTGTCACAGTTCAGTAAGTTAATTAAACAATACTAATTTCTCAGAACGCCTATTATGCCTCACTATTAGGGCACTTATTAATTATCATGCGTGATGTTCGTGGATACAGATGACTGAGCTCTCCTTATTAGGGTAACTGCAGCTCCAGGAACTGCATCAAATGATGACTTCGCTGTCAAAACTGTAGACGTGACGTTTCAGCCTGGCGAAACTGGTCCTAAACAAGTTGTGTTTGATATAAATGATGACAAAATAGTTGAGTCGACAGAGTCATTCAATGTTGGCATTAGTTCATCTTCAGTGGAAGCTGTGAAGTTGGGTGAACAAGCCGTTGTAAACATCCTGGATAATGATGGTAATTATTACCAAACCATGGAAACCACTGTCGTTTTGAAAAGATAACTTAGAGAGTTCAAAAGACGTGGGAGAGGAGGCAGTAAATTAAATAGGAAGAAGAAAATAGTTAATAACGTTTGCTGCATACGTTCTATTAAAACCACTTTGCAAATATTCTGCCTTTCATTTATAATAATTGACTTTTAATTTTAGAACTTAGCATTGCGTTTGTTAAAGAAATATATGACATCCCTGAAGATAAAAATGTTGTCGTTGAAATGGAACTTCTAGCATCTGGCCAGTCAGAAATTCCAGTGACAATTAGGTACGATAAGCAATGACTGCGCAGGAACAACTCTTCTCTTAAAATCTCATAATTTTTACTCATTGAAGTTTAGTTGGTTAATCTTGAAGGTCAGTTAATGGTGTTGTTAAAACTTTTACTTCTAAATTGTCTCCGACATTGTTTTAGCACTTATTAACAAAATCCACGAGCAATTTGAAAAAGATATCTTGGCACAAGTTGTTTGTCTTTTCTTTAGTTTGGCAACTGGTGTCGACACAGCTGACGAAGGAGATTTTGTGCAGAAAAACGTGGATGTTACATTTAAGCCAGGGGAAACGGGACCAAAACAAGTTGAGATTGAAATCATTGATGATCCTTTAGTTGAGCGCACAGAATCCTTCAAAGTTTCCATGGTCTCTTCTTCTGTTCCAGCTGTAAAACTGGGTTCTCCTGCAGTTGTGAATATTTTGGACAACGACGGTAGTTTGATGAAGTTTCCTACATCTTAGCTTAAAAATCACTTCTACTTCTCACTGTTTCAATTTTTTTTTGAGCAGAAGCAGTCATTAGTTTCATTGAAAGTACGCACAATGTGAAGGAAGATGAAAATGCTGCTATAGCAGTTGCACTTTCTTCAGGAAATATTACTGTACCAGTCACTGTGAGGTAAACAGAATTCAACGTATAATGCATCTTTTCTCCACTGCATAGGTATAAAGATTTTGAAACGATAACGAGGGATAGATATTTTAAAGTTGGAGTTTCCAATCAAAGGTCAGCGTTTTATCTCAAAAAAAGTTTTTTCAATATTTACTAGACTGACAACTGAACCACAAACGGCTGGTCTTCAAGATTTTGAACCAAAGACAACGGAGGTGACATTCCTGCCCGGAGAAACTGATCCGAAGATTGTCGAGATCACTATTATTGATGATAAACTGGTTGAACCAACAGAAATGTTCAAAGTTAACTTAGTTTCTTCATCTGTACCAGCGGTGAAACTAGGAGAACCTACCAATGTTAATATATTTCTCCAAGATAATGATGGTAAAGAAATGAATATGTTATTACCAGTGCATGTACTACTTACCATCCTTATGATCACTTACTATATTTCCAATTTTCGTAACGACGTATATTTTTGATTAAATTTTCAGATGCTGTTATTGGTTTCACAAAGCTTGCTTATGACGTAGTTGAGAATGAAGACGCCATAGTTGAACTTGGATTTGCCTCAGGAAGTGTTACAGCCCCAGTAACTGTGACGTGAGTAGTATGTAGAAAACGTGCGACTTGTTATCAACTGCTGGGAGTCCCCAAGTTTTTCCGTCGCCAAAGTCTTGAGCAATTGAGCAATATAATATAAGTATGGGAAATACCTAGTTTACTAACGTAATATTGTTTGCTTCTTCCTAAAGTTTGGCCACCATTCCTGTAACCGCAACGGAAAATGAAGATTACATTCCTCAGACATTTAATGTGACTTTCCAACCTGGAGAATCAGGAACTAAATCCGTACAGATTGACATCGTTGATGATTTGTTGGTGGAGAACAATGAAGAATTCAAAGTAGCAGTGGTCAGCTCTTCTATCCCCGCTGTCACGTGGGGGGATCCTGTCTCAGTGAATATCATGGATAATGATGGTATGAAGAAATGATATACGATTCTTTAGTTTGTTGAAAACCTCAGATTTTTAGATGACTTTGTTTTCCTAAGTGATCTTCCTTTGAAATTGGGATATTTTCATTTGGTCGAGACATTGAATTATCAATGTTTAGTTAATACATATGATATTACACTGCAGAGGCCATCATTGGGTTTAACAAAGGAGTCTACGACGTGAACGAAGACGAGCAAGCAGTGGTGGAAATTGAATACACCAAGGGACAAGCCACTACTCCAGTTACTGTCCAGTAAGCTGTAGTACAGGATAACTGTAGTTTGTGCAAATGCTAGAGGTCTTCTGGAAACGAGCAAAGTAGTCAGCCTGAGTACAATAAGAGAAGACGTTATGAAACAAAAGCCAGTATAATGCAATTTTTACGACCAGCTCCTAAATACGACTGAAATTTTAGTCCAATGATGATTGTTGTATGGGGGTTTTAATACGTTTTGTATAATCTAGAGTAACTGCTGAACCGGCAACGGCAGAAAATGCAGATTTCAAAGCAAAGACCGTAGATGTGACGTTCCAAAGAGGCGAGAAAGGACCAAAATCTGTCGTATTTGACATTGTCGACGATCCTTTCGTAGAACTAACTGAAAATTTTAAAGTATCGTTTGTATCCTCGTCTTCCTCTGCCGTGGAAACCGGTGACCCAGCCATGGTTAATATCATCGATAACGACGGTACGCTGTAACCTACTACAGCCGCATTAGAGGCAGCCTTCATGCAATATTTTTAACTTCAAGCTTGAAATGTCCACTGTTACAAATTGTTGTTGCTGTTAACTGTCATCAGCTCCTAACTATCATTTTCCAGCACCTCCATACTCTTAACATAATTCTGATCAAGCATTATTTTCTGCAGAAGCTGTCATCGGATTTTCACAATCTGTGTTTGACATTAACGAAGATCAAAAAGCGGTCGTTGACATGCAAATTTTACAGGGCAAAATAAATGTTCCTGTTACTGTTCGGTAAGTTGCCACACGTTTACATAGATGGATTTACTTTCCTTTTCTTCTATTTGTATCGTTCTGAAGTTGATTATCTGAAGTACCGCTAAATTGATTCTAAGCATCAGATAATATAGTCCACTTTCATATTTTCGCTGTAAAATCATTTCGTCTTCACAGAAATAAAAATTAAGCTCCAGTTTATCCTACATGAATTTCGTCTTTCATATCTTAGCATGGCGGCAAGGCCAGCAACAGCTGATGTTGAAGACTTCGTTCCCCAAGAGTTTGACGTAACTTTTGCTCCCGGAGATGATGGCCCTAAGTCAGTGGAGATTGATATCAAAGACGATGATTTACTTGAGAACACAGAATCGTTTGTCCTATCTTTTCTGTCCTCATCTGTTCCCGCTGTCAAGTTGGGAAATCCTTCTTCTGTGAATATTCTTGACAACGATGGTACGTAGATAGAAAACGGAGCTTGTAAAAATATCCGTATAGTTTGATAGTTGCAAAACAACACTTGTCAACCTTTTCATCACCAGTCTAACACCTTTGTCCATGTTATCGTTTCTTCGGTCATTTAAAAAAGTCCCGAAAATTGAAGAATTGTATACCATGGATTACCACTGTAAAGATTATCATTGTTAGAAGTCAAAATACACTATGTTCTAAGTAAACAAAATTCCTGACGTGTAGATTTGCAGTGGGAGTTGATTCGACTAAAAGCGAGTCTTTTCTTTTCGTTACGCATCAGGGACTAAAAACTGATCACCATATGTTATCTATCTTGAACTTCACTTGTAATTGTAGAGGTCGTGGTTGGATTCACAAAGCCTGAATACAGTGTGAATGAAGACGAAACGGCAACAGTAGAAGTAGAAATTGCTTCAGGCAGATCGGCCATTCCAGTAACTGTGCGGTAAGAAGCTGTCAATGATGTTGATACCGGAACTTTTAGCAATACCATTTTGTGTGATAAAACACTAAATGCTAAGGTATATACATGTATTCTAGATTGCAAACCAGTCCTTTAACAGCTGGACTGGATGATTTTTCTGATGAACCAGTGGAAATTACTTTTCTGCCAGGGGAAACTGGTCCAAAATCTGTAGACATTGGTATTAACGATGATCAAATTCTTGAAGATACAGAAAAATTCACAGTTTTCCTGACAACACCTACTCCAGGAGTTAGAACTGGCAAACCTGCTTCTGTGAATATCCTAGACAATGAAGGTGACCTCTACTTATCAGTTCTGGGCAAATTATTTGAATAAATTAGGTCGTGGAGTATCAGTAATCAGTTTACTGCTTTATCTGAATTCCTTCGCTATCGAGTAAGAAGTACCTTCGTCCATTCATACACGTTTCAATTTTCTAACAATCTATGAGGATAGACACAATAATCTGGCGGAAATAGTTACTTAGAACTTAGTGCGATCTCAAGCATTTATTTGTATATATATTATTCATTTTAGTTGCCTTGATATGTGGAACACCTCAAGATGATTGCCATAGGTATGCCACATGTGCTGATACTGGACCAGGAACTTATACTTGTACATGTAACGAAGGTTATACTGGAAATGGGAAAACTTGCATAGGTCGGTAGTTAGCAACATATGCTGATCTTTGTATTACTTTTTATTATAAACGGCAATTTCCATGGACTAGTGCCTCTCTGCTTAGTTTCAGTAGATTTTAAGAACCAGTCAATAAAATATAATATATTACTCACTTTACAGCAATTAATGTTTGCAACATCGGTGAACAGAAATGTCATAACAATGCAACATGTATAAGCACAGGCCCTGGGACACATTTATGTTCATGTGACGAAAACTTCATAGGAAATGGAAACACGTGCGAAGGTAAAGCGAGAGTTCACCCTGCAGTTTCAGGCACTCTACAGAGTACAATTATCCTTGCTACATGTCAATAACCAGAATGATTGAAGGCAGAATGCTTTAAAATACGTAATATTACCACTACAATCCACCTAATGATCTCATATATAAAGTGTTTTTCAAATGGAAACAAGTCTCCGTAGGAGAAGCTTTGCTGAAATATAACTTGGTTAATCCTTTTCAGACGAATTAGAAATACTTAAAACTTTATACGCATATCTAAAACATACTACAGCAATGTATTTCATCAAGACAAAATTCTATTTTCTTCTCTGTGCAATAGAGCAACCTCCTCCGAAAGCACAATGTCAAAAGATGGACCTTATCTTAGTACTGGATAGATCTGGTAGTATTCGATTGACTGACTACGAACATATGCGCGAATTCTTACTAGCCGTTGGAAATATTCTGAAAGTAGGGGAAAGAAACGATCAGGGAGAAGTGATTGGTCAAGCAGCCATTGTTACATTCAGCGAGAAAGGCACATTAAGAATCACACTCGAGGAAAGTCAGACGCCTGGGGCGTTTGCTAAAATCGTACGAACCATGCCAGGCCCAGAACCAGGAGGTCGAACAAAAACTCACCGAGGTTTGGACGTTGCTGATAGACTAGTGGCAACCGAGACAGCAGGTCTGCGAGTGAACGACCCCAAGGTTGAGAAGATATTCATGGTTATCACTGATGGAGAACAGACAAAGGAATCAGTTCGACGAGGTTATAAATACGTTGGGGATGCTATGAAACCTTTCTTTGCTCGTAAATATCTCAACGTGTTCGCTGTTGGTGTCGGCTTAAACAAGCCACGAGCAATCCAACAAGTTAACGATATGGTTGAGAAGGCGGAAAACGCAATTCTTGCAAAAAATTACAAGGAACTTCTAAGTACTGTGGAAACATTGGTTCAAAGCTTTTGCCCTGGTATGAATATCATTTTTATTGTAGTAGTTTTAAACTCTAAATCCGTAATTGTGCGCAACCAGTCTCATGTAAACGGGGCCTTAGTTTCTCCAATTGAGAGTTGTGAACTCAGATGACAAAAAGTGACCATCTGCTCAAAGCCGGTTTCAAAAATCTTTTTTCACTAATGAACTTTACACAGAAGTTAAGAACGTTTCATAGCCAATTTTGTGCCAACGAGGATCTCTAAAGATGAATCTTCAAATTACAAGTATAAACCTCTAAATTTATGTCGTTCAGTATTTTCCTGCTATTCAGCAATACTTAAAATTATGATTGCATGTATTTACGCAGCAATTATCCATTTTTGTGCTTGGCAAGTGCAGTATGATTACAGCAATTAATATTAACTTCGTATTTCATTTTAAATGCAGTTCCATCCATTTGTGGATCAGAGAGAGATGACTGTGATAAAGATCTAGCAACGTGTGAAGACACTAAATCTGGCTTATATGAATGTTCTTGCAAAGATGGGTACATTGGGAATGGCAAGGTTTGCGTTGGTGAGTATTACTGGACGAATATTGGATTAAACCACCGTCTTACTTTCTTTACTTCGTACATAAGATTTCCTCCTTAGTTTATTGATCATCATGCAACATTTAAGTCACATCCGGGGTGTATGAACGTGTTTTTACGTAAAGACCTTATTTAAAAGAACATGTTTCTAATCAATCATGCTTTTAATCGGCATCTTATGACACAGATATTCTACGATCTTTTGTTCAGCTCCATATGTTTGTGGTTCAATAAACGACGACTGCCATCCGTACCTCGCCACATGTACAGATAAAGATGACGGAAATTACGAGTGCAAATGTCTGGATAATTACGCTGGAGATGGCAAGAGTTGCACAGGTTTAACAGTATTACTTCTCAAATTTATCCACCTGAGTCACCTTGAGAAGGCTTCGATGTTGTTATGCTTGTTGAGTACAAAAACGAGCGCAACTAAATTACAAATGAATCACATGTTTCTATCAAATTCATTTCAATCAGCTTCTTTTCAAAACATGCAAGGATATATCTCCATTTTGCATCAAAACATCTTAAACTTCTTTTTCATTATGCCCGACCTTAAAGCCTTTTGCTGGGCTAGTATACTCAGGAGTTTTCCCCTGGCTCCTCGTCTACTGTACACCTCTGAACAGAAACACTTTGTATGATTACAATTCATGATTTTCTTTACAATTTTCACCACCAGCAACAAACATTTGTGGAACAGCGAGAGACGATTGTCATACAGATGCAACCTGTACAGACATTGGTCCAGGAAGCTACAAATGTCGATGCAAAGATGGCTATATTGGAGATGGAAAGACATGCAAAGGTTTGCATGGCATAGTATGATTGCTTCTGAGTGAACACTACGATAAACTTAAAATATTTTAACAATAAAAATCTATTTTATTTCTCTAAATAGTTTCAAAAATATGTGGAGGTCCACATGATGACTGCCATAAGTTTGCGTCCTGCAAAGACACAGGTCCTGGTGAATACAAATGTGATTGCAGACTAGGATACATTGGTGATGGCAAGTCTTGTGCAGGTGAAAAATATTGACATAAAAAAGCAAATTAAAAATTTTTAAAGGAAATTCAGAAAATATATAAATGTTGCCCAAACCTGAGAAAGTGAGCGACCTAAGAAAATTAATTAACCATCCATCAGATGTATATATTTGTGCTAAATATCAAAAAATAAAGGAAAAAACACTTCCTGCATCTTGCTGACATTTGTGTTGCTATAACTATATTTACTAGCCATCAAAATATGTGGAACACCTCAAGAAGACTGCAGCGAATTTGCAACATGTGCAGATACAGGACCTGGAACTTACACTTGCACATGTAACGAAGGTTATACTGGAGATGGAAAGACTTGTGAAGGTGATGAACAAGTCATTGCAAAAAAAATACTTTTCTCTTTCTG
>JAOBYK010448566.1:0-12816 GCA_025434845.1 Phenganax subtilis | reverse complement strand
GGTTCACGGCTGTTAACAACATTGTTCAGCATTGTTACATCCGACAAAATATAAACAGTATTTTTCGATATTGATGAACAGCACAACATCCTGTTATATCGCAGGCTCATAATTCTTAGTTGTGTGTATAAACTTCTGAATTTGACTGCCATTTGCTGCCCCGTGACGCTTACCAAAATTCATGTATATAAATTGTTATTAATCGTTGTTCATTCTATATCCTACTTACATCCAAGCCATTTTCGCCTTGGGTGCCAGGAGGGCCTTGAAGACCCTAAATAGCCCAACACATTGACATTAACAAAAGCAATTAAAGGTTTAATCAGAAAAGTCGCTCTCAAGAAGAGACTTAGTAAAGAGACTTTAGGGTCTCCCCTTAACAAGTAATCAAGATGATCTGAGGTAGAATGCCACTCAATGGCTTAAGAAAAGAAATTGTCAGATATTTTTTTAACTGGGTTAAACAAATTCAAAACATCAGGTGACTAAATTAGTACATACATCATCACCTTTCATCCCTTTCCGTCCCTGCCTTCCTCGAGGTCCAGGATGACCCTAGAAATTGAAAATCATGACTCAAAAACTACTAACATTCAATTTTTCAACATTTCTTGACTTCTGCTGTACAACAAAATATAATTTACCCTCTCCCCTCTGGGGCCATAAAGTCCTTTATCCCCTTGATCCCCAATAGCCCCCTGTTAAATAAACACAAATTGTCAAGTCGCTGTAGAACGTTATTCATATTTTCTAAAACGAAATTATGACTTAGAGCACAAATATTTACTTACTTTTGGTCCTGGATATCCTTTGCGTCCAGGAGACCCAGGAAGACCAGTTGGACCCTGACGTGAAAAAGAAATATGAGAGAGAAAATTGACGTGAATAAGTCAAAATATTAACAGATCTTCAGCCTCAAAATAAGACAGCTGGCTCATTCGTTTGGCCATGAAAATAAATTTGTTCTTTGTGCGAAGCCTGATCATCTTACATGACTGCCAGTTCTTCCAGGACTGCCACTCAAGCCCTGAAGTCCAGGTGGGCCCTAAAAACAAAAAGAATTTAAAAAGTATTGATTACTGTTTCATCTAAAGTCTTATCTTGTAATTTCTTGAACATTCAAAGACGACGTACCGCTGAACCTCTAACACCTTTAATGCCTTTCTCTCCATCTTTGCCTCGAAATCCCTAAATAAAAATATTTTACCATAGAACTACGTAAAACTGTGATAAGCTACAACACAAAAAAGACTATAAATACAACACTGTTTCACGAGTTTTAATGAGGCTTAACCTACCATATCCCCCGGCAATCCGTTCTTTCCTGGGTTTCCTGGAATACCCTAAATGTACACAAATATACTTACTTTTACATCATTTACCATTTTAGTTATCAAGTTTCATAATTTTTTTCGCACCGGATTTCCACGACCTCCTTGAGGACCTCTCTCTCCAATTTCACCTTTTGGACCCTAAAACCAAAGACCGGTTACAATGAAACAAAATATGCGTTAACAAAAGAAAGTACCTTTATTTAAAACATCTGGACTTTATTGAACTAAAAAAATTTCTTTACCTCTTCGCCTTTTTCTCCATGAGACCCAACATAGCCAGGAGGACCCTAAAACACGTTTTAAAAGTTACATGGCATTAAAACAACCAGGGAAGATAATAAGACTTTTGAACACAATATTAAACCATGCAAACACAGCAGAAATGGGATACAAGTGAGGATAACGAAATACAAGTCGAACGAAGAGGTAAAATCGTTACTTGTACACCAGGATCTCCAGGTGTCCCATTTGGTCCAGGTTTACCAGGATCACCCTATAACATTTACATAAATCATAGTTAGAATAAATTATTTTGAAGCATCGTTTGAGAATGCATCGTTTTTTATTTTGACTTTAACGAGACTATACCACCTGCATGTAATATATACCTTCATTCCTTTTCGACCAGGATCACCAACATTGCCAATGCGACCCTAAATATGAGAATTTTAATATCACGAAAAGAGGGAACAACTATTTAAACTGGAAATTTGTTAATAGATCGTATTTATAGTTTAGCAGCTTTTCAACCATGGATGCTCAACATTTCAAAGGCATTTCACCTGCAGTCTTCAGTGAACGAAAAATAAAGTTGGCAAAGCATGTTTCCATGATGCTTTTTGCACTTCATAATCAAACAATTTTGGAGTTTCGAATTTTGACGTTCAGTGGACAATTTCGAATTGAATTTGCTAAAGAGGAAATCAAGATATATACTAACCCTTTTTCCTGTCAGTCCATTGAAACCTTTTGGTCCTTCAGGCCCTTGTTCACCCTTCAATAAAACACAATATTAAGAAACAGTTTTACCAATAAGCTAATGGACTAACAAATGGTTTACCTTCCAACCAATATATCCCGGCATGCCACGCGGACCTTGAGAACCCTTAGAAGAAACAACATCACTCTCTCAATAAGGGTAATTGAGCATCCAATGTTGCAATTTACAGGAATATTATAAAGCTAAGTTAAGCAGTAAATTTTTCTGTGCTTTGCTAACATTTCCACATTATTGATTAAAACACAGGCCTTGTTTCTGAACTGTTGTTTCACTGACGAAATGCATCGATGAATCATACAACTTTATCAATAAATGTATCTTATTATTGT
Source organism: Phenganax subtilis (assembly GCA_025434845.1). Taxonomy (NCBI): domain Eukaryota; kingdom Metazoa; phylum Cnidaria; class Anthozoa; order Malacalcyonacea; family Clavulariidae; genus Phenganax; species Phenganax subtilis. The sequence continues at coordinate 10,153 of JAOBYK010448566.1, read as the reverse complement.
ACCATATTATCCTACCTGTTTACCTCGTTGCCCTGCAGCTCCCATTGTACCTTGGTCTCCGTTGTCACCCTGGCAACATGTACGCAGTAGTAGCAAATTGAGCAGCGCTTATGCATAGCACTGGTTATGATTAGAAGGACGGGTGTTCAGGAAGATACGAGTTTTGTTTTCAAACTTACCGGTGCTCCTTGAGGTCCTGGTACACCAACAACTCCTTTCTCACCCTAAAACACAAAATGATGTGAACGTTGATCATTGTTTGAACAACGAAGAGAAGTGATTTTAATAACAAACCTTCTGTCCCTCCACTCCACGTTTTCCCTTGTCTCCAATAATGCCATTGTCACCCTAAATAGAAAAAAAACAGCTGTTTCATTTTTGAGATGGAAAACTAGTCTTATTTACAAAGGAGAAAAGTTCCTTCAACGATTTTATCAGATACAAATCTATCTGGACGAAACGAAAAACCTGTCAAATTCAAGAGATTCCCCTTCAGCTTAAATAGACTTAGTTTTCTCATATTCAAACTCACTAGTTCCCCAGTATCCCCCATTGTTCCTCGTGCCCCTTTAGATCCTTGATCACCCTAGGAAGAAAAATTAAAATTATTTCAATTGTTCAACAGCGTGTTATTACACAAATTGGTCGCTGAACTTACACGTGGTCCAATGGTGCCTCTTTGACCTTTGGCACCACTTGCTCCTGGTTCACCCTGAAGTAAAAATGCCAAGAATAAACTCCACTTTTTGTAGAACCACAGCAGACAAGATTGAAGGGAAAAGAAAGCTACTTTCGCAGTAGAACAGAATGTCTATAGCGCATGCACAATATATTAATATTGTGCATGCGCTATAGACAATAGTTTTTGTTCATTGCAAAATTATTCCTTACATACCTCAATTCCTGGAGGTCCCATGTTCCCCTTAGGCCCTGGCCTTCCCGGCATACCCTGAAATAACAAGAAACTCAACATAGGCTACGTGCACACGGGCGCCGTTTTCGTGCGTTTCCAAAACTGTTTGTTTCTCCTTTATCGTTTTAACGCTTAGTTAACACTTTCCAAGGGGAAATATTTTCAATATATTAAATTAGCTGCAGCCTGTGTCCTAAATTGTTAGTGTTTGCATCCGTTTTTGCGCGAAAACACAAATGAAAACGCGTAAAAACGTTACCGTGTACACAGCCTGTATCAGGCTGTGTACACGAAAGATTTTCTACAGCTTACGTTGCATATATCGTTATTCATCGCCGATGTTCTCTCATCGATTGTCGGTGAGGAATGAAGAAGAATAAACAAAAGATTTTACTCATGAACGAACAATCACTGACAACAAAGTCAGTAAGACAGCACAATATATGAAAACCAAGCTTCAACGTTCTGCCGCCTGTACACCAACCTAATTTATATTCCGTAACACAAAAGGCAATTTTTGAAAAGTTCAAATCACCTGACAGCCTTTCAGGCCTTTACGACCCGCACCACCTGGCAGTCCTCTATATCCCTGAAATAATTACAAGCAGCGAGTCTTTAACATCTTAACGTATCTCCAGAGCAGTTCTTTCTGCTCCACTCATTTTAGAGCGTCATCGAAAGGAACTGTGGGAAACTTACTTTATCCCCTTTTGAACCTTCGGTCCCAGGTGGACCGGGGGGAGCTAGCTTTTGTCTTGCAACCTAAAGTTGTAAGAACGTGAATTTAGTGTAAATATTCATCTAGTTCAACTTCAATGAAATTGTCAATTTCATTGACCGTCCAATAGCACCCCTGTTTCAATGAAATGATAAAAAAAATCAAGTGAGTTGTCATGTTTCTTACCAAACCACCACGAATAGAGTCAGTAAATCTTTCAAGCCATTCTCTGCGAATTCCATAAGGCACCTTGAAAAAGAAGAATAACTTTTTGTAGTCACAGAAACGTTGATAATGCAAAGTACTCCTGAAACGACGACTAAACAAACAACTTCAACTAAACAATAATGTCATACATTTCGTAATCTTGCTCCTGGTAAGCCTCGCGGTCCTTGCAATCCCGTGAGACCTTGCACACCTGGTGCACCTTGTAAACCCTAAGAAAATTCAATCAGTACAAAGCCTTTTAAGACAATGTTTCCATGAAACAATATTTGTAAATTTATGAATATAAACTGGACACTGACCTTCAGCCCCACTCCTCCAGGGGCGCCAGGATCACCGGGAGAGCCCTGAGGACAAGCATTTGTGAAATTAAATACAAAAAAGACAAGATATGAAGTTTTTTTCTTAGGACAAATACATGACGTACTTGTCTTCCCGGGGGTCCAGTAGCCCCAATAATACCAGCCTTTCCAGGATCGCCTTTTATTTCGTATCTCTAAAGAAAATTCAAAAAATTTCCAAAGTTTTACACTTCACAAAATTAAGGGTTTTTTGCATGAGTAAAATCGTTTCTTGCTAGATAAAGTTAAACAAGCCGGACTGCATTAATCATTAGTAAAATTCACGAAATTCTAACCAACCCGTAAAGCTTCTAATTGCTCTTGTCTACTCAATTCATTAAAATCTTTATAAATAATTTCTCGATCTTGTATCATTGGCCATAGAGATGGAGGGATATCAAAAGCTTGGCCTCCTGCAATCACTAGATCACTTATATTGGTATGCAGCTCTTTCGAAGTTGGAACAGCTTCGCTAGGGGGGCCTGTGTGCTCCAGGAGACTTAGGGCTTCGGAAATGTCCGTGAAATCTCGGATATCTTCGCCTGGTTGAAATACGTCACCAAATACACTTTCGTAAATAGTTGGTTCCTAGATAAGGAAAGAACGTAGTTTTAAAAACAGAACAAAAAGCAAACAAACACACACACAGACAAACTTACATGTTGTTTTTTCGTTGAATGTAGTATGGCTGGATCTGTGAGGAACAAAAAACAATCATAAATAGGGCAACACACATTACTAGCACGCCTGAAAAACATGCAAATATAATGCGTTGTAAATGTTTGAAAACAAGAATCTGTTTTGCAGGTAAAACAATAGTTGCAATGCACATCATGCGTCGCTATCACACACGTTTTTGAAAAATATCAATTTCACTATTGAGCGGCTATATTTACATTTTATATTGTCATAGCGCAGTGCCAAACCGCAAACAATTTTCTCTGTTTAATTTTCATGTCATATACCCCCAGTACAGAGCAATCAACACAATTATCAAAGCAATATCGACATCGTCGACATTCAACGCGCGCATCTTAATCTGATATGACAGTACAATTGCTTGCGGTTTCGAGAAAGTGATTCTAAAGAATTATAGACGACAAATAACTATTGAGAGTTCAAAACTAGGCTAGATATTGTACATGGGACAAATGTTATAGTCCCAGCCGCTCACAGAACTTCATTGCATGACAACAATTACATGTTCCGTGCGCTAACGATACCGTAAGGGAAAAAGCCGGCAGCGCGCTGCGTGCACCTAATGCGCGAAGCTGATTAGCATAATTCGCTCAACACTGTTGTCATAGAGTTCTGATATTTTTCCAAGATCACAACTGTTCTCGTGTGTTCAACCTGCAAGTTTTCCTTGACTAGTTTCTTGTCGAGTTTACTTGCTCCTGTGTAAAACGAACAACTTTTTCTCGACGAAAAAGTGACATGGCTATCTTAAATAAGATTATTTTACTAAGGAAAAACTACTCAAGAAAGTCAAGCGTTTACATGAAGGAAATTAATAAACTTGGTCTAATGAGCTACGATCAACGCTAAAGTTAACAGCATGCAACAATGTTCGTATATTGAGTTTCAGGTGAATGTTGCTGTGGGACTTATGAAAGTTTGACCTCCAAATTAAGGAATGATACAAAGTTGTACTAAGCATATTAATTTTCAGACAATGCTTACAGCCACTTGTGGGAAAACTTGAAAAAGGATATGTAATTGTTGTGGAGAGTTCGCTTCCTATTTCAGCAAGCAAAATTGCACACTAACGCTCAAATCATTTCAAAGCGCAACAAATATAAGAGTGGAGTACAGAGTAATGTTTGAAGTATATGGAAAATGCATTTGTGGATGCGTTCATTTCGCGCGCGCCAATAAAAATTTCCAATTTCCTGGCGTCACATAATCATTCACAGCATTTCTTGTACATTACTGTTCACATTATAAAAAGTTCAATAATCATTACTATAAAACAGATGAGTGACATCATTAATACTTTCTTGCTTGACGAATAAACTTTGCACACAATGACGCAAAATTGTTTAGTACTTCGTGCTACCCACACGACAATACGAAACTGGGAAATTCGTAAAAAAAGTTAGCTAGAGTAACCTAAGTATAGGAAAACAAAACCGCAAAACAATTGAGCTCTGTTCAATAAACCAGTAAACTGTATAACAATATACTGGTATCAAGCGATGCTACTCTATCGTCCCACGAGATCAATTCGTGCGATAGCGGTATTAGAATTAGCCTCAACATATTAGATCACAATGTTTGGGTTTCTACTTAGCCAAAATATGGAACAAATTTGAGCATTAAGGAACGATTGTATGAAGTGCAAAATGCTTGCAGCTAATTAGTATAAACCACGACAATTTGCACAATATGCGTTCTTCAAGCTAATTAACATAATAAACAAGAGTGCATTTTATGCTTCATACATGAAATATAAACTCACCTTCTGCGGTTTGTCCACTGGAGAATAAGCACGCGAAAATTATACTAAATAGCCAGATATGACGCGTGCCCATTTCAGATTATTCTGTAGCGCTTCGCTGTTACTGGGTCGTTGAGGTTAGCATTGGATGGAGCAAAGTTACACAGCAATTGATGATGCAGCAAGTTGAGACCCGAGATTGTTCGAGATCCCTGCGGCTTCTAAAAGAAGCTTTGATTTATTTGAGTAATTGAGTTGTGATAAATGTGTAATGATCAAGTGGTAGCCAACTCATATTTCATGATCCGCTGTTCTTTGAATTTTCCTCTATCGTTCAAGGATCCTTTAAAGTCGTTATAGATCCAAGAGAGGTCCCTTAATTCCTTGTAGATCAATGAAGGATCCTTTAAATCCTTTTGGATTCTGGAAGGATCCTTTAAATCCCTCTAGGTTCTTGAAGGATCATGTATATTCTTGTAGATCCTAGAAAGATCCTATAAATCCTTACAGATCCTTGAAGGATCCATATATTCCTCCAGACATTTGACAGATCCAACAAATCCTCCAAGATTTTTGAAAGATCCTTTAAAATTTTCGAAATCCTTCAAGGAGCCTTCATATTTTCTAAACATTTTAAAATCTGTCTAGATCCTCACGTCCATAAGCAATGATCCTCGTCAGATTTTTAACAGGACACGTCAAAACTTATACTTTCTCTAAGTTTTCCTTTTGCAAGAATGAGCTGAAAAGGAAATGAATTGCAAGTTTTGTTTTGCTTCCGCATTAGAATTTGTGCACCTACGCATCTGGCATGTCTGAAATCAAACACACGTCACACTTTACAAGAACCTATAAAAAGCAAGTCAAATTTTCCAAAACGGTTTGAAACTTGAGCTTATTTTATTATATTTCAGACAAAGTTTCACATCTGTATGTTGCCCTTTAGTCTGAATTTAATCCGTAAGAATTTGAGAAAGTTTTCACACGGAGTTATGTATAAGTTTCCTGCCAGACAACCAATAGGAGGTCACCCGCCTCAGCACGTCTCTTGTGGTGAATGTCAGTTCATTTAATAGCTGGGTTTTAAGCGTTCTTGTCAACAAGTCCGCGCTCAGATCATCGAAACGTTCACAATGAATTCACTGCTCTTAACAACTCTTTTGCTCTTGGTCAATTTATGGCTGCAGCCTAATCTAACTACAGGTAATGTACAATATATATTATAAACTGGTTTGCCCAAGTAAAATTCTGAATTTGCGGAGTTGCGCGTTCATAAAATGCTGTCAAATGAACAGCATTATATTACTGATATACAATTTACAAATCGGCTTTATCAGCTCTGAAGGGGAAGTCGTTAAATGTGAAATCTCCTCCAAATACTTTTAAATACAAATCAAGTTTTCCCTCAGGCTCTGTCTTCATTAGCATAATTTGCGCTCAAATTTGAGAAATCATGAACATCTTGGAGAAAGTTTGAAAAATAATACTTCTCAACTTTCAGTTTGTTTTCGCGTATCTTACATTTTTGGACCAGGAGATGACGCGACTAAAAAGTCTTTAAAGAAATAGAAATGCTTGATATATTTTGCGTTAGATGGTTGGTGAATTTTAGGAGCAGTTAACACTTCTCCAAATAAAAGATTCAAGTAAAATTTTTCAAGTTTTTCACCCTTCTCTCATTACTGTACAGTGTGATAGATAAAGCTACATTATTGACCTTCGTAGCAGTTACATGAAAATTCTGACGAGTTAAAGAACATGCTTATCTTACGTAAACGTTTTTGTACAATGGGATAAGAAACGGTTCAACATACTTTGCTGTAGATGGTGCTTGTAGATATGAACCTAGGCTTTTCAAACTGTAGTATACATATAACGCTGCTTTTCCAAAGTCCCATTTTCAGTGCTTCGGCTCTAGAAACAACACATTTTACCGCAAAGTAAAGCCTGAATTCTCAACAATAGTTTCATGTATGAAAACATCCAAGAATATGGCGTATGCATTTGAAGTATGAGTAACTTTTCAGAGATTTTTCAAGCAGATGGTTTATGGTAATTACAGATTCTAATTAACAAAGACAGGAATGCGTTTATAACACGACCGCGTAATGTTTGCGTAGCCTTAAAAAGTCAAAAAATTTACATGCCAATTTTGACACACCTTTCGGAAATAAACTGGCGTTCGGCTTTCTCACGGCGCTTGAGGAAAACATACTCTCCTTTACGCAAGTTAGTATTCACTAACACAAGACGCACTACCACACAACAGGAATGTTAATGGCACCTTAACCAATTCATGACAGCAATTCGTTGTAATCAACTGAATGAGAAGAGTAAATGAAATGGGCAATTGATAATTGCTGCATATTCCACGATGTCTTATGCGTATATGTACGAATTGGTAAATCAATTCCAACTGTGTTATTTGTATGTGTTGTTTCGTGTTGACTATCTGTAATCATTTTCAATCGTCGTCGCGCCAATTATAAGCAGCAATTTGGAATTCCGGGCAAACATTTTGCAGATGTGTATTACACAAATCATACAGCCGATATGACGAATTTGCTAGATAATTTAGATCTCATTGACATCGCTTCCATTACAGTATTTACAATTAGCGTTTTACGCAGTTTACCGAGGGAATCACACACCTGGACCCCATCGCACAGCAGTTCCTGCTGACCATGAATTAACAAACAGCAGGCGCAGCATGACTTGCGCACATGCAATTGGTCACGAAGCATTGTAACAGAAAAAATTATGAATAGATAGTTTAGATAGAATACACATATAATTACTTCGCAGCGTATAAGCTGAATTGCATAACTATATACAATGGTTTTCTATTGTATACATTATGTATATGAATATATTACCTTAAGCCTGTTTTCCACTAGGCGGAATTTTCCGTGCGGAAAATAAATCTGCCAAGCTGATTGGCTAACAATATATTTCGCCGCAAAGTGAACCAATCACGTTGCTACATTTATTTTCCGCTCGCAAAATTCCGCCTAGTGGAAAACAGGCTTAAGACTGTCTATTGTTACAACAATCAACTTTTTTTAGTTTCCTAATCTGTTTATCCTAGCCCACCCCGTCAACTTTCCCCGTAGGAAGAAACCGGAGTTACCCGGGGAAAACCTAAGACTTTCGGCAGAGTAGATGACAGACTCTGTTTACATGAGAAAGTTAGATTCGCGCTGAGAATCAAACCCACAACCTCAGTGGTTCAATATTTTCGCAACTGTTACAAAGACAGAGCCGTCGTTCTTTTGGTGATTAAAGTTTTGGTAAAATCAAACTAAAGGCACCACAAAACTATAATCCGATAACAGTATATTTTTTACAACCACAGGAAAAAGAGTTCCCAAAGTAAAATGCTACAAGGTGTACAGATCCGGGTCATGTAAAAAAAGAATGTCAGGCCGCTACACGCAAAAAGATTGCTGCGAAACAAATGGTGGAGCTTCTTATCAAGTGATCAGACGTCGAGGAAAGAAAATGAAGTGTTTGCCTTGTACATCACCAACAACACCACCTACGACTGCCCCTGTTGGTAAGATTTCACGCAGAACAGTGATGGCAGCTTTGTCGAAGTTCCTAAACTTCTTCTGAATAAAGATCATTTCTCGCTATGGCCGTTTTGTCCGCGCGGGTGGAGCGCACAGTTTTGAACATGCTTTGTCGGTGTCTGTCTGCGCTTGGTCTCGCGTGCATGCAAGAAAAGTTAAAGCTTGTTTTCAACCAGGAGGAATTTTCCGTGCGGAAAATAAATCTAGCAACGTGATTGGTTCGCTATATGTTGCTAGCCAATCAGCTTGGTAGATTTGTTATTCCATACGAAGAATTCCGCCCTGAGGAAAACGGGCCTTCAAAGAAGTTCAACTCTCTCCGCGAGTACGCGAGATCGAGAGCGGACAATCAATAATAAAGCAAGTTAATAACTGTGCGCTCCGTCCGCGCTAGCAACTTGAATTGGCTGTAGCAAAAAATGACCTTAAACTAAACACAGTGACTAAACGCCTATCCTTCTAGCTTCAGTCGGTTTTAAAATGTATTTTTCCAACTTTCTCCTAGTGGAAAATTGGAGTGCTTGGGGAGGATGGTCGAAATGTAATTCTGTATGTGGACCAGGAATCTCGAGAAGAACAAGACAATGTTTGGATCTTCATGATAGAGGATGTCCAGGAAGCCAGAGTGAAAAGAAAAAATGTATTCATCCAACCAAACCTCACTGTCCAAGTATGTCGAGATTGTAGTATCTTTATAAGAGATGCACCGTTCTTTGTAGCTGGATTATCCTAAGATCTACTACTCCTGTAGTAGTCTATGTATTGAAAAAAGTATAAATGTAAGTTGTAAATAAGTGTCAGTTTGAAACTGAATTTGACCACCATTCGCTGTCCTGTGCGCAGGCTTACCGAACCCTGCTGCAAATGCTGCTGAAAGTCTTGTATGGAGAGAAAAACACATAAAACGAAATTGATTTGCTTGCTCTTATAATAAAGGAATACACCACTGAAATTGATCACCATTGTATCACAAACGTTTACAATGCCAATTTAATATCATTTACCTTTTATGTCTTTCCTTTTTTAGTTCATGGAGGGTGGTCACGCTGGACGAAGTGGTCAACGTGTTCAGTGACGTGTGGTGAAGGGCTTCAACTAAGGTCTCGGAGTTGTACTAATCCCAAACCACAGTACGGGGGAAGAGATTGCACTGGAGTCAGAGAAGAAAAACAGAAGTGTAGTGACACTCCAAATTGCCCAAGTACGTGAATCTTGTGAAACAATTGGTGATTTTATTTGTCAAGAACTGGCTCCTAAAAACTCGCTCAGCGCATAAGAGGAAAAATTATTCAACAATTGAGTTAGTTATACCTTTCTTGCGATTGCAAACTAAACATGTTTTACTGACCAGGAGAATTGAAAACAAATAATACTCGTTCATCAGTGTAAAATATATTCTTAGCATGTAAACTGGTGTAAACCTATCTCGTGCTTCTGTTTGTGTCTTTATTCTAGTACATGGTGGGTGGGGTGCCTGGGGAAAGTGGTCAGGTTGTTCAGTCACGTGCGATATTGGACTTCAAACACGAGTACGAAAATGTGACAATCCGAAACCGAAATATGGAGGGAAAGATTGTGATCCATTGCAAGGAGTCCAGAAACAGAGCTGTGACACTTACAAAGAATGCGATGGTAAGTAGCTTGAGAAGTGTTTGAAATAGAGAGGCGTCCCTATTAGTGAAGTGTTCACATTAAAATGGCTTCCGTAATACGGTAAAAAGTCATCTTCCAATGTACCAGGTGAAGGATCGGCAGGCTCCGGAGCGTCAGGTTCGGGATCTTCCGGAGATGGCTCGGGTTCTGGCGATGGATCAGGCAGTGGAGAAGCAGAAGATGGCAGTGCAAAAGGGTCTGGGGATGATTCAGATGATGACGTCAAGACAACAGCAAAGACCGACAGTGATTTTGATTTTGATGACGCAAGCACAGTTAAGCCAACGCCTG